>ML103327.1:187527-335419 GCA_003697995.1 Taxidea taxus jeffersonii
AAAAAAAAAAAAAAAAAAGAATCAAGCACCCTGCAGCTGAGACAGTGAAATGTAAGAATACATAGCATGTTCTCTGGAATCAGACTGCTTGGGTTTGAGTCCCTACTCTACTATAACCTGTATAACCTAGGTCAAGTTTCTCAACTCTCTAAGACTCAGTTTTCCAATATAGGGTGGGAATAATAATAGTACCTACCCTCTAAGACTTTTGTGAGAATTAAATGTATTTAATTCATTAAGATGTGGCACTGTGTCTGGCCCCTACGTAGGACTGGGACTTATAAGTGATAACTTATTCATTTTGTGTAAGTAGAAAAAAGCATGTCAGGAAGCAGAATTTGAGAACAAATGGGTTAACTTCTGTGTTATTTTTGTACTCTTCAAATCATAGTTGAGGTTTGACACAAGGAATAATAGCTTAAATTTTGCACAATGCCAGACACAGGCAATACAAGATAGATCATCTGCTGTCCTCACTGACAGTCTTTCCTTGCACTTCATAGAATTAGGTCACATCTAAATAGGGGAACCATTGACTCATTATTGTTTATATCCTTAGTAAGAAGATGTGTAAATCTTAAGAACATCAATAAACGTTTTTAACTCTTTTCAAGATGTGCACAATTGAAGATGACTATGGTTGGCATCCCCTCCAGGCTCTAACCATTTAGGTGATGCATAAAGCAACCTGGGCTTTCAGGGTTTGGGGGAATGTTAATTATTGAAAAGTGGCTAAATGCTCTGTTTCAAAGTAGATAAATAGAGTTTATGAATACTAAGACACTGGCTTATCTCAATCCACAATATTGAAAATTTTCACCATCATATCCTTGAACTCTGCAAACAGAACTTTTTATTTAGAAGTATTTTACATTCACATGTGAGTAACATTAAAGGATACTTTTGGGTTCATAAATGTATGCAGAGAGGGTACTCATGTTTTATATTTAAGAGGTTTGGGAAGTAGCATGATAAGTAATAAAATCAACAGTGATAACTATTAATGTAATCAAGTGCAGATATTGCTTTAAAATAAACAGGACGAATGATTAGGAAGAAAACAGGCCTTGGGGTAAAAATAGAAGTAAACACAAGAGTAGTGGTAGAACAAAGTAGAAAAGAAGCCAGTGTATTATCAACCAATGTCTCAAATATATCAAATCATAATACATCAAGCCAGAAAATAAAATCCTGCTTCAAGCGTAGTTTTTGTCATTGAAGCATATTATGTTTTATGTATGTTTGGGGAAAAAAAATGATTTTAGGACTATCTTCAAGAAAAGACTGCAATGTGGCAAGAAGACGGCAAAGAATGCCAAACGATGTCCTGTAGATGATGTGTAAGCGGAGTTGGAGCGTGGAAATGAGCAGGGCATTGGGACATCCCCCTGGGGAGGTGTGATCAAGAGTTCTCTGAAGGAGGCACTGAACGTAAACCTGGGCGGGATAGAAAATACACAAAGGAAAGAGAGGGTTTTGACAGGTCTAATCCTTGTAAATCCAGTCATGCGGTTTTGAGGACTGCTTGTGTAATGTAGGCTGTTAGTTTACTACCTGCCTGTTGATCAGAGCAAGACAGTTTCAGGGGACTCATAGTGTTGCCTTTCCAACTTACAGTATTGTTACAATAAATAGATACCAGGCATATGAGTTCACTTTCTCGGTGGTACGTATGAGTTGTGAATTAGGATTGCAGTAACCTGCTGCCATAAGCAAACTGGTTTCCTTTCCTACTAAATTAAATGTGAAAACTCTCAGGCTAGAAGGTAGAGAGGAAATTATCAACGAAATCAGCATGCGATTTCTGAGGCTTGTGACTTTAAGGATTTGCACTTTCTCCGTGACCTTCCTTGAGATCTACCCAATCTACCCAAGCCCGTTGTGTGAAGCATCTGAAGGAAGAACAGATACAGACACCCCCCAGAGAGAAACATGTCTGGGTGTGCATTTTTAACGGGAGATGGTGATTTGCTCCTGTCAGTGGTCACACAGAGCCAATTTTTGTTGTTGTTATCCAGAGTTAGTAATAAGTAATTTCATGCATGTGAAGTCACAGTGAGAGAACAAGAGTGAGTTCTTCCTAATCATTATGTCAGGAAAGAGATGCTTGGGCTGTGGTGCCTAACTAAGCATATGGACACTGGGATATGACAGGAGACATGTCACCTATGTAGAATTTCCTAGTGTATGTCACCTCCCCACACTGTTCTTAGGAAAGCAATAATATCTGGTTGCTACTGTTCAGTCAGTTTAAGCACAAGCTTGCAAAAGAGTATGAACATCTGCTCACTTGTTCCTGAAGCATCTCTTACAAAAATCTCATTGAATCATGAAAGAAACTCTCAGCCAGAGAGTGGGGCAGTTTGAGTCTCGACTGTTCTAAACTTTGAATCAGGGAGACAACTCCCTTTTTGACTATTTTCCTCTATCTTTCACTAAACCTGAAAGCACTCCCACTGGTTCTGCTGGCAATGTTATACCCGACTAATAAAAATGAGGTGCACTACTCAATTTATCTGGGCCCGATTATGTTGGAAGGCAGCTAAAGGCAAAAGCGAGTCCTGTATACTGAACAGCATTGGAGCCCCTGTAATCTAGAGGGGAAAACATTCAAAGGGCACTGTGAAGCTCAATTTACAGAAATAGACTGAAAATTGCTGCCAAGCGGCCCAGCAGACAATGCTTATGCACAGCCCTCGCAGACCAGGTTGTTGCTCAATTTGAGGAAAAAAAGTTGTATAACATCAGGCATTGATGGCTTCTGTGCCATCCTCCCTGAATACAGAGAACAGTGACCGGGTCACCAACACTTTCTTCCATCCAAGTACTAACCAGGCCCGACCCTGCTTAGCTTCCGAGATCAGATGAGATCGGGCGCGTTCAGGGTGGTATGGCCATAGACTCACCAACACTTTCTTGATTAACCTGGTGCCATTCTATGAGTTTTAAGTATTTTCTCTCCCCTGATCATTTCTACCCATATTAGAAAACACTATCTTAAAAATGTCAGGTTAAGGGGAGCCTGGGTGATACAGTTGGTTGAGCATCCCGCTTTTGGTTTGGGCTCAGATCATGGTCTCAGGGTCCTGAACTCAGAGTCATGGGATTGGGCCCCGTGTTGAGTTTCACGTGCTAAATCTGCTGAAGCCCCTCCCTCTTGCATCCCCAACCTCTCTCTCTCTAAAATAAATAAATAAATCTTTAAAAAGATAAAATGCTCAGGCTGAAATAATCAGCTCTACTATCAATTCATAATTGATCCCTGCTCATAAACATCTTGGTATGAAATTCTTTAGACGTTTTGCTCAGATATGTCAGCATTGTGCTATAATCTTGTCAAGCCCTTGGCTTCTGAACTAAGTTTTTTCATCAGAGATATTGAGAGAGGTTATATGTCATATTATGCCAACACCTTCTGGCCATGCATCTTATCCCTTTACCCCTAATAAAAATGTCTGAGTCTTATGTCCCAAGGAACTGTTTCAAAGCTTTTGAAGATAACCTTTAGTCAAATAGGCCAACTATTATTTAAGCTTCCTCAATTAATGCCTTCCTGGAATGTCTTGTTTTGAAAATCACGTTTGACATTTTGACAGAACTTAGCTTTGATATTCAAGCCGATTTGCCCTCCTCCAGCTTTCTCAGCTACCAGGCACTTGAACTTTCACTCACATTTTTTCTGTTAAGCTTCTGCTGACGGGCCTCTCTAGATACCATTGAGTAGGCTGGCTAAAATATAACCTCACTCCAGGTCAAATGCCTTTAAGCTGAAAACCATTTCCAAGAAGGATGAAAATCTTAGATATTTCAAGTCTGTCTATTTGGCAGTGTGGAGATAAGAACAATGAGTCTTGTTGTTGTTTTCTTTCATTTTTGCCATTCTGGAGCAGCCAAGAAGAGCTCAGATGTTCAGTAATATCCATTGTTGCACATACATGAGCACGGAATAGAAAGCAGATGGGGCAAGTTGAGTGACCATTGTGGTAATGGGCAGGTAAAATATAATCTTAACAGGTTAAAGGTAAAAGGCATTATGTCAGAGTTTTTTTTTGATTAATAAACATAATACAATTTTTAAAAAGATTGTATTTATTTATTTGGCAGAAAGAGAGACAGCAAGAGCAGGAACACAAGCAGGGGCAGTTGGAGAGGGAAAGTAGGCTCCCCCCCCACCCTGCCCCTGGGCAGGGAACCTGATGCGGGCTCTATCCTGGGACCCTGAATCATGACCTGAGCGGAAGGCAGACGTTTAACCATCTGAGCCACCCAGGTGCCCCCAAAATAACATAATTTTTGACTTGAATATTTGAGTCCGTTTCAGAAGCATGAACTCTGATTGATTTAGTAACCTTAAATATGTCATAGTTAAAAAAATATGCATTGATGGCTGAAAAATATCACATGACCTTATGCCTAGTGAATTTCCAAAAGACTGCCCACTGAGTTGTTTGCCCTCTGTCATACTGTCTCAGAATTTTAACATGAGAGTCTCTGCTCTATTCCAATCAGGCATTGTCATAAAAAAGTCTGCTTAAAATAAATCCATATTATCTATAGATGAAGGGAGAAAGGAGTGGCCATTTCATTTTCCTGATAGTCGATCTATTTGGCTAAAGACTACCTTAAAAGCTAGAGATAGTTTCTTAGGAAATAAGTCTGGCATTTTTACTGCAGAGAGGCAGTTACTGGGGACATAAGATTCAGGCATTTTTACTGCATAGAGATAATTTTTGGGGACATAAGACTCAGACACTTTTACTAGGGGTAAAGAGACAAGATGCATGGCCAGACGGAAGGTGTTGGTGTGATTTGACATATAAACTGTCCCAGCATCCCCGAGGAATATAACTTAGTTCAGAAGCTGAGAGTGTGATGAAGATTCCAGGAGAATCCTGGTATAACTGAGTGTTTGGTAAGCTCCGGAGGCAGATCGGGGACTGGCTGGGTTGGTGTTGCTGAAAGGGCACAGCCCCGGCACAGGCGATTTGTGCAATGAAGGAGGTGCAGAGTCAGTAAAGATCACGAACATAAATGCAGCCTCTTTTATAATTTTACCTTAGCTAGTTCTGTCTTCCTTACAAACCAAATTCTCTTTCTGGATATTTAACTCTTTTGTTCTACTTATTCTGTGTATTGACTTCTCAAAAAGAGGACAGATTTCACAAATTTTTTTTTTATTTAAGATTTTATTTATTTGTTAGAGAGAGAGAGCAAGTGAGCACAGGCAGACAGAGAGGCAGGCAGAGGCAGAGGGAGAAGCAGGCTCCCCGCCGAGCAAGGAGCCCGATGCGGGACTTGATCCCAGGATGCTGGGATCATGACCTGAGCCGAAGGCAGCCGCTTAACCAACTGAGCCACCCAGGCATCCCAGATTTCACAAATGTTAAGAGGTGGTGGCTTGTTCCACACTTTAAAGTCATGGCTCTTCTGGTTTATGGGAAGGGAAGAGGGGCATCACAAATCAGACCCTAAGAGATCCAACCTGAAGGGTATATTCATTTACTGAAACTCACAGTATTATTATATGCAGTTTAAAATATGAGTTTAAGAAATAATATTTCAGATACTGAGATTAGTGATTTTTTTAAAGAAAAAAATCTTAAAACATTAAATGAGTTCAAATGGGAAGCTTTTTACTTTTGATCTTGTTCGTACTCTACTTGCTCCCTACTTTTGTTAAGCAGTTACTTAAATAATTTGTATTTCTCACTTCTAAGTACTTTCTAAGTATGACATTTATCTCCAGGCATGACAAGAACTAAGGTTTTTTTTTTTTCCATTTTAGAATATTAATTACTCTTACTTTCTCTTGAAACTAAAGCATACTCTCTCACCCCAAATGCTCTTCATCGCTAGTCATAACATTCACATCAATTCTCTCCCAAGATTTTGCCTGCCTTCCTGTGATTCCTTATTCTGGTGTTCCCTCAGTGCACCAGTTTAACTTCCCCTGATTTCTCCTGGTCAGCACCAGGATCCGTCAACTCATGATGAAGAAAGAAATCTTCATCGGAATTAATGCGTTGAACACAGTCATGACACTATTCATTGTGTGGCTGAATTAGTTACTGGCTAAGACAGAGGGTTAAAAATATAGTACCTTGTACTAGCTAGAACTTCACTTTCTTCTTACCTGTCTAAAGTAGAAAGTAAGGTTTCTTTCATTTCATTATTGTGTCTTCTCAAGGGTTTGCAGTCCAATCAAGATTGAGGCTGGGCCACCACCACGCAAGCATTTTAACCTCCTACAAAAAGGAATGAGAAACTAAAGGGTTTTAAAAGATGTCCTTTTCTGGAAGTGATATATATTGTAATGTCATATTGGAGAGAACTCAGCCACATGGCCACACCTAGACACAGCACAATTTGAGGATTACAGTCTGTAGCTTGGGATGAAAATAGGGGGATGGGTTCTAGGTCTTAAAAAGAAAAAAAAAAAAGGAGGAGAAACTAGAAACTGGAAACTGTCATAGCTTTAAACTTTCAGGCCTGTGATCTTATAGTACATCTCTATGCTTTCCTTCTTCTTCATCTTTTCTTTCCTTTTGGTTAAGGCTATTTATGTATTCACTGTGCCTCTTTTGGAGGACATGGAGGGCACATGGCACTAGAGTGTAGTTGGATATTAAATGATACTACTTTAAGCACTAAATTGAAAGTTATTTAATTTACAAAAATGTGCTTTACCTAAATGTTTAAAGACTGTATCTGTGGTCTTAGGGAAGTATGCCGTGTATGCTTCATTAATTAGCTTTCTAATTCACCAAATGATTACTCTGTGCCTTCTACATGAATAGAGCAGAGTGTAGTATTTTGAAGATGCAAAGAATTTGAACACAAAGAAACTTTCCTCAATTAATTTATAAACCACCTGAGGCTACTCAATGAAAAATCACCAAACAGAGCAGTGATACAAGAGCTGTCATAGGAAGAAGAGATGAGGGTTTGTTTGTTGTTGCTTTTCTTTGTTTTGGGCTACATAGTGTGTGTTTGATGGAACCTCTCTCATCACGTGGCTTTTCAAAAAATTCCTTTCTTGAATTAGTGTTTCTATTCCCTGTAGTTTATGGAATATCCCATTATAAACATATATAATTATTATATTAGGAAATAAAGCTAATGCTACCCTCTTCAGGGCTGTTCATCTAAATTATATAACCTTTGTTCTTTGATTCTGTTGATCATGAAAATAGGCATAATTATAAAGCTTATAATGTCATAATATTTTTTTCCTCTTTAATGAGATAGAAAGAGTGACTCCCAAAGTTTAATGTTTCTAATCAAGTGAGAAGTTTGCTGAAAATACATATTTAAAGACTCTGTGGAGAGATTCTGACTCCATAGGCCTTTTATAAAGGCCAGGAACTGTCATTTTCAACAAGCACCCTATTGATTATGTGGCTGCTCTTCTCCCCACTCCTGAGAATGCTTGGTTTAAAGAACACTGTGGGAAGTTTATATGAATAGATGCCACTGCTAATAACTTTCTTTGTGGAGTTTAAACATCTTCCTTTTGAAATTGTTTCTGCTACTCTTGATTGTCTCTTGCAAGAGAAGGCAGTTATTCCCATTGGCCATATCAAGACAAAAATCAATGTATTTGAAATGCTTTCATCTTAATGAAAATGTAATCTCACAACAGAGGTGTGATTGATGTGGTCTCTTTATATCTTTACTTATTACTTATTTTTAGTGAGAAAAGACGTTAAGATGGGACAAACTGATATTTTATACCTATTATTATGATATAGATGGTATTAGTTATCTCATCTTTCCTGATTATGTGTTTTGCCTCATTCCTTCTGTATTATAATTTATGTCTGAGGTTAAGAAAAAAAAAAGCAAGAAAGCAAGAAAAAAAAAAAAGGAAGGCATGAATGAATGAACAAAGGAATAAAGGAAGGGGAAAGAAAGGAAATTAAAAAAAAAAAAAGAATGACCTTGAAATACAATAGTACTTTATCTTGAGAACCATATGAAAGACTCCATAGTGTAGCTAGGTCCTTACAGATGATAATAAGTAAAAACATCACTGGTACTTTTAGCTTCCTCCCTCCCCTCCCAACTCTGGCTGTTATCACTGGAAAACACCAGTGTGCCGTTTTTTTAGTGACTGTTAACATGGTTTGGAAGATATCCTATTAAAATTGAAATAGGAGTACCACCCTCATTTTCATTTAAAAATATGATTTTTCAAAAATTTGAAAAATTATATTCAGGAACACATTGTTCTTGACTCTCCAAACCTGCCTCTGCATTTTCCCAAAGCATAGTTGCTCTAATTTTAACCTTTAATTTCATTGAGTAGATAATCATCTTATAACCACGAATACCATGCCGATTTCTTGCCAGCTCTTCCTACCTTTAACACCACCATCATTGATGTTTATTGATTTGAGACTCCTGCATCACACTACTTAATTAATTTCAAACACAGCAGAGTATTTTGGGATTTTTATATTCAGGAGCCCATTGATTTCTTGTCTTGCCAGTTTTAATCAGATTTGGGAAAAGAGAAGATTATGTCAAGGCTGCTTACTCATCTATTGGTTAAAAGTGTTATAAGTGCAGTCACTAGAAGGCACTTCATTTGAATGATGTGTCTAACTAAGTCTTGAAGTGATCAATTATACATGCTGGACATTAACATATTATTTACTTTAAACATCAGAAAGAATATGTGCTTTCAAGATATAGCATATATCTCACATGACTAAATACAGAGGGTATTTAAGTATATAATTATATCTTTATTTTACATCTTTGTTGGTCAGACTTCCGCATCAAAATGCCTAACGAGAGTCTGAAATTCATGGGGCCTTGGTATGGGTTTCTGTGCTCTGCTTTGGTGATGAACCAAATAGTCAAATACATTGTTTCAAACTTTGCTATTTAAAGGCAGGCTTTTGAAAGACTAGTACCTGCATTGCTGTTTTGTGGTACAACAGTGACAACCAGTGGCCGCTGGATTTCATTGACAATTTATTTCCGCTGACATTTATAGCTGATGTTGGGCCTGCTTCTCGCTTTAATAACTAGCGCTCAGAAATAACTTGCTTCTTGCTGATCTTCATTTTATCTTTTACTAAAAATAGGTACATATCCACCAAGTGTCTATTTGAGAAATGCTTTACTAACAAAGCATTTGGAATGTAGTTTAAAATGTTTTACTCAGGGACGCCTGGGTGGCTCAGTTGGTTGGGCGGCTGCCTTCGGCTCAGGTCATGATCCCAGCGTCCTGGGATCGAGTCCCACATCGGGCTCCTTGCTTGGCACGGAGCCTGCTCCTCCCTCTGCCTCTGCCTGCCTCTCTGTCTGCCTGTGCTCGCTCTCTCTCTCTCTAAATAATAAATAAATAAAATCTTTAAAAAAAAAAAAATGTTTTACTCAGAGGTCACCGCAAATGCAGATATGGGAGGAGACTAAAAGATTCTTAATGGGTTCATCCTATGTGATATGTAAACCAGATTCCTTATTATTACTATTCTTTTCTTTTACCTGTGAAGGAAAGGAAGGAGCTCCTAGGTATATGTGAAAAGCAGGTCAGAACACTCTGTGGGCAAACAGTTGGGGATTGTATAATTATTCACTACCTGAACATCCCAGATTGGTCTCATCTTTCCTTCCTAAAAGGTCCATTATTTCTTTCAAATGGAGAACTTAATGGAGTAAAGCTTTGCTAGATGTAATGAGCTGAGTAATGTGGAGTTCAACTTTGGATTATGGACTTATGGAGACTCCAAGCAGTTAAAACTAATGATTTAATCCCTGTGTTTATTTTAAATTTCTTTGAACAGATCTGTTTATATATTCTAGAAGCTCTCTCTCTCTCAGTCATGGCAATCTAGAAATACCCCCTGTTCCCCTTAGCATCTATGACATTATCACTCTGTCTCAAACAGTCTTCTCTCTCTCTCTCTCTTTTAGCATAGCTCCAAACCTTCATTTCCTCCTCACTGGCACAGCTCTAAGAGTGCTTATGGCAAATTTGCTTCTGTAATCATAACTTGAACCCATCTGGGGATGAGATTGGCTACAAGCTTAGTATTTCCACTTAACATATTCATGATTAGCATGCACAGAAGGAGTAGAATTAGGATGAATGTTTTTGGAACAGTACAGATAAATCCTCATAAATGTAGTACAACAGCTCTGGAAACGCACAGTGCGGAAATGTAATGAAGCTGAACTCTATAGAGAGTTTGGTATTCTCAGTACCATGCCTCTCCTAATGAACTCATTTAGATTAGAAAATGGATTTAATATTTTATTGGAATTAACCTGAGCCAGTAAAGAGGATTACAATTTCTTTCCATAAATATAGTGATATTACAGGGTGAGGTAGCATGTTACATGAATATTAAGCACTTTATGAACATTGTCATGAAGCCAAAAGGTGTAAGGTGATTATATTTTAATATAGTGGTACTGTTCTTACAATAATTAAATTTGAATAGCAGTAAAAGGATATTTTAAAAAGATTTAAATCAAAATTTTGTTGCATTTTCAGAGCTAAAATGCCATGTGACTAGTTAAACCCAGGATAGAACATTTAAGTGATCAGCCTCAGCAGAAGCTGTATTTTCCCAAGTGGGAAATAAACAACAAAGGAACTTGATGCTGGGAGTGGGTGGGGTTGGGGAGGGTAACACTCAGATTCTGAGTTTGGCGAAAGAGAAGGATTATTTACTCACCTGTGACTACTTTGGTAGAGAAGGTAAACAAAAATAGAACTCTAATGCATTATGGGCTGAGTTCTATTTTCCTTTCTGTTACCTTTCCTTTCATTCCAAAACTCACTCAGGTCCTTTGTGGATGTGTGTGTGTGTGTATATAAAATTCAAGTAAGAGGCATGCATATACAGTCTGTCAAGGAAGAAATTCATGAGAAATGAAAAGACATGTACTCTTTCGCCTCTCCTAACACCCCCTAGCCATAAGCTATGTCTACCATTAATTTTTGTAAATCTGGGTGGGGAACTAGTATTTCAAGGGAACTAGTATCACATTTTTGTAATCTCAAGGAAAGGAAAAAAAAAAAAAACAACCCGTAACGTGAATCTGATCCAGCCTTAAACAAAGGGCAAGCTTTGGCCCTGGAGTGCCATTTCTCCCCATTTTGCAAAGTCAGCTACTGTGCATATGTGCACCCGAGCGTTCACTGATTTTACAGGATAAGGCGCAGTGAGCACTGCGTGCTGGAGGCCGAGGTTAGGTCTTGAGGCTGTGCAAAAATCTTCTGATTAAAGCTGAACACACGCTGTAAAGTTGCTCAGGCATGTACACGGAGTAAGTTTAAGAAAAGCTTCCCATCTCCTCCTTCGTTCCACCTTCATGAGTCAAACTTTTTTTTGCTTTAGCTGGGGAAAGTCATGTTAAGTGTGGGTTTCAGATTTCTCCAGCCCATATATGTGGAGAGTTCCACAGCTGATGCTCTTTTAAGCTTCAGTCGCACTGGGGCTTTGGGATAATGCTATTAAACTGGAGTAAAGAAAATCAGCTGCTTGCTGAGTATGCGGGGTGTGGAGAGGAAATCAGGCCCCAGACAAGAGATGTCAGCAGCAATGCTGAGCAGCTGGTGAAATTCTGTGGCTGGAAGGCTGGGGCGACCTCCTGGGAAGATGAGGGGAGGCTCTTCGGAGGGAATGCACCCTGCTGGAGCACAGAGGAAGGAGACAGGAAACGTTGCTGAGGGGGTGCCACCAGGAACCCAAGGAGGAGAAAAGGAGGGAGGAGAGGACTTGGGAAAGAGAAGGAGAAATTGCCAGGAGTTAGAAATTTGCTGGTCTCACCAAAATCAGGATGAGCCACTTTGCTTTACTTTATTATTTTATTATTTGATAGGGCAAAACATTGAGTTTAAGATTTTTACCATAATTAGCCCAGGTATGCATCTCCCTGGGATGTTAGGGCTAGGGTAGATGGGGGTGGATGGGCAGTTATTAGTGATGCTACAGAAGTAAACAGAGAAATACCCAGAAAATCTTTAACTTTTACATTCCCTAAAAGGATCTGGCAGCAAGACATAGTAGGCTTTTAAATCAGGCAAATTAGCTTGGAAAAGGATTTTCTAAATTTCCTTATCGACTTTAATATATCGATTAGTCTGGCTGACTTAGTTCAGAGAGCTCTCTTGGTGTGAAGAGAATATACTCTGGGTCTACAACTTTCTATTTTCTGGTAAGAGGATAAGATACAGGAGAGATAAATAATCTCCCAGCAATTTTCATACCCCTGCAAGTAAGTTAAGAAGCTATAAGAGTATCCCCACTTTCTCCTCTTCAGGCTTATGTCCAAATAGCAGACACTGTATTAAATAAGGTGCAGCCTCTACCCAGGATGCCTTTTTGGATTCCAGAAGTTGATTTGCAGGCTATGTTCTAGCCTATGAGTCAGCTTCCACAAAGGAAACCTGGCAGTTAATAACTGTTAACAAGTTAATAAGCAGTTAACAGACCATGCGGCAGATGATAGATGAGTAAGTAGCTACTAGATAACCTTAGGACATTCCCTAGAACTAGAGGGAAGAGAGATGACAGTGTTTGAAGACACTGTCCCTTCTTTTTATGCCAAGTTCATTTAAATCACTCCCCATTCTTATTCAACCTATAGTGGGTTTAATGGCGACCCTCTCTGGCAAAGGATAGGTTCAAGTTTTAACCCTGGACACCAGAGTGTGACCTTATTTGGGAATAGAGTCTTTGCAGATGTAATTAAGACTTTTAAAATGAGATAATCCTGGTTTAGGGTGGGCCTTAAATCCAATCACTGTTGTTTTTTATAAGAGATTTTATAAGAGAATGGAGAGGTAGGGATTTGAGAAACACAGATACTGAGAATAAGAAGACCTTGTGAAGATGGTGGCAGAGGGATGCCTGGGTGGCTCAGTTGGTTAAGCGGCTGCCTTCGGCTCAGGTCATGATCCCAGCGTCTTGGGATCGAGTCCCACATCAGGCTCCTTGCTCGGCGGGGAGGCTGCTTCTCCCTCTGCCTCTGTCTGCCTGTGCTCACTCTCTCTGACAAATAAATAAATAAGAATCTTAAAAAAAAAAAAAAAAGATGGTGGCAGAGATTGAAGTTAATCTAAATTTAAAGAAACCAAGGAATACCAGGAGAATACTGTGAAATTGGTTTATCTATTTATTTCAGAAACATATTTTAAACCTTTTGTAGAGAGAGAATTTTAACAAATTCTAAAGTACACAGAATAATAATATAGTGAATGCCCATATATCCACAATCCACCATCCAGACTTTAGAATTATCAGTTCCACTAATCTTGTTTCACATATAACTCTTATACAATCATACAAGGTTGATTTCTCAATTCCTTATTTTTGTGCTTTTGCCTCCGCACTGTCATCTCCAAGATAATAGTGCCTGGGAATTTAGAATTTGCTGAATAGCCTTGAACAATTATTGACAGGTGTGAGGTGTGGAAGTGTAGCTCCTATGTATTGGGTCTGGAAATCTCATAGGTTTAATTTGTACTCCTGGCCTCTACTGCAGGATCATGTTAAAGCTACCTTCTGCAGGACATTCCATGACATCCCCCCTGTACTCCTTGCTCTAGTTCTGCTTTCTCTGGCTAGCAATGCTTACTCAATGAAAGGAGACCATAAATCCTTGTAACCGGGTCTGCTTTTGGGGAGTTCGACCTAATACCATCACCAACTAAGACTCTACTGTATTATCTTGAAATAACCCCCAACATTATGGCATTTCAACTATAGTTCGACATGTATCTCAAAAAATTAAGAACTCAAAAAATGCATCACCACTATCACACCTAAATGAGATGATAAAATTCCTTAATACCTGAGATACCAGTCATTATTGTGATTTACAATTGCCTCATAAATATAATTGTTTGTTTGGGTCACTTGACATGCAAACAAGCGTTTCACAGTGAATTTGATTTGAAATGTCTTCTTAATTTCTTAATCTAGAGGTTTGTTCTCCATCTTCTCTTTCTTTGATGTTCATGAATTTAAAACAATTGTCACTTTTCTTTAATGTTTCTCACAGTCTGGGTTTCGCTGATTGAATCTTCATGGTGTCTTTTAGCATATTTGTCTAGCCCTCGTATATTGTGTGCACTGGTAGTTGAATTTAAAAGTTTGATCAGGTTTAAGTGTGATATTTTTGCTACATCTCCTCCATTGGTAGTGATATGTCCTTTCATTAGGAAGCACATAATTTTGCTTCTCTGTTACTTAGTTGTCATTAATAATTAATATCTTTATTCATTAATATTTCCGGGACTAAAAACTGGTGATACTGTGATTCTTTTCATTCTTTTTTCATTTATTACCTGGGCTAATTCTAGAAAGACAAATACTTAGTTTGTCTATTTGGTTATTGTTTGGTAAAATTCACATCAAGGATGCAGGATAAATGCTTATTCTTTTCTTTTTACCAGTTTTTAAAATACTGGGTTAATTAGCTGACCAATTTTGTTGTCTTTTAGTATAATTATGAATTCATCAGTTTAAATATATTTGATATGCTTCCTCCATTATAGTGATTATCCTTCTTGTCCATTCTTTGGCTTGGAGCCTTGTCAAGTTGACTTGTTACTCCTTATGGTATGACTAGAGTAGTCTTTGTCTTTGGAGAGTTATGAACTTCCATGATCATCTTGTAAGCACTCATCTCCAAAGCTGGAGGGGACATTTTTTCCAAGGAACCCTCTAATTTACATGCAATTGTGGGTCATTAATTTTAGGACTTATCAGTGAGTGCAGGTAGGATTACTTTTTTAAGGTGAAATAGAGCATGCATTCATTGATTCTTTCCATTACAATTCAAAACTACTGAGTTTTTATTTAACCAATTCTAATGTTATTTTAGATCCCCTTTCTACCACATAGGGAATGCCAATTCCCACCAGTGCTAGCAGTGATAGAATATTATCTGCTTTATTCCACAAAACATACAGAAATCTCCACAATTAATCATAATTTTCACCAACAGTATGATTATGGAAATCAGTATGTTTTTGTTTTAGTTACATTACTTTATTAAAGACTCATGAAATATCTATTCTCTGGGTGGTTATACCACCAAGAAGTTGCACAATTTTATTTGTTTATTGTCATAATACACACATGTGTGTATTATACACACATACATGTATGTGTGTGTGTCTGTGTATAATTTTTCAAGATTAAATGTCTGTGTGTATGTGTGTGTTATGTGTTCAAAGATACATAGATCCTGTTCCTTTGCCCATGATCCTGAACCCTTGTTCTGCCTATTGGTAAACAGTTTTTTAAAAAAATCTTGGTTTTTTTGTTTCATTGCTTGTTTGTCAAATATAAACATGTATATTCATATCCTTTCTTAGGTAAACTGTGATATACTCACTTATTCCTACTTTTTTTTTTTCCAACCAATGATAAATGTAAGAAAATATTCTAGAATAATATACAGAAATTTCTTCATCATTTATTTTTAGAGTAGCAAAGTGTTCTACCTTGTGGTCCATATTTTAATTTATTAAACAAGTCCTATATTAATGGATATTTAGGCAAATATCACTGTTTTTGCTAATATAAAAGAGTTCTTCAATAAACAACCTTGTCCATATTCCTTTTCATATCATTGCTAGAATATCTTTGGGATACATTCCTAGAGATGGGACTGTTGGATCAAAGACCAAATGAATCTGTTAATCAGTAGATAATATTAAATTTTTCTTTGTAACAATTATACTGCTTTAAGCAGGTATGTTTTTGTCTACTTAAAAAAAATCTCTTTAAATATCTTTATTTTAAGTGAAACAAGAGGTTTTATTTTGCTTTACTCTAAATAAATGAGTTACACCCATTTGATATGTATTGATAAGATCAATATAATCAGTCTTACCTCTGTCTTATTATGTTATACAAATATGAACAAAACAGGACATCCAGTACCTTTAGAACATAATAAAAAGTTCCAACAAATATTTTGTTAGTTTTAATCATATTTTGAGAGTAGACTTTTTAAGAATTTCTTGGAAAACAAGAGAATTTAACCAAATATTTTGTATATTAAAGCTAGTATAAATCTATAAATCTGCTTGCTACTATATTGCATAAAAGAGAGAAGGATGCTGTTGGGTGATTCATGTTTCACAAGGAGAAATTAGTGAACTGCCCTTAAATACTATCAACCTACTGTAGGTTAGGACTCTTCTCCCATCTGTTTCTCATATTTTCTGTTTCAAATTCTGCATGTAGCAGTGTCAAAACCATCAGTGGGAGTTTTCACCTAGTTGCTGTATTTCATTGTGAGGCTGATTTTATGATTCATATTTTAGTCCAAAAGGATCCGTATTGGATGAATCTATAGGCTCAGATTATCTTTTGTCATCAAATACATTTACTACCTCACATGTATGACTTACCCTTGCTGAATGTAATATTTGTTACAACTGGAGCTCTTACTTTGACTTGGTATTTGGAGCATGAGATTAGTTCTGTTCTGTAGGTCTACTTTGTGCTATCAAAAATTTTATTTGAATTCAATGTTTTAAAACAGTTGTTATTTTTATTGTATTATACAAAATTTGAAAAGGAAAACAGATTCTGTGTGTTGTTTCTAGTATTTTCAGCAAATCTGATAATAGTACATGCATGTAGGTATAGAGCTTATATGAATTGGATATTTTCAATCCACTTTTCTCCCCATTTCATTGTGTTATCTCACCTTTTAGGGAAACCAATATATGGACATTAAGTAAAACAAACACAAAACAAAACAAAACAGTAAAAAATAGTTTTTAGTGTAGGTAACAAATATAAGTTGGATTCAGCTGCCATTTACTAATTTTTGAAATTGTCTCTGGAACAGGGTAATGATTAAAAGTGACAGAAAATAAACATATTTTCTTTGGAAATCTTCTGCACAAGGTAACTTCAATACTGCTATTGGGTAAAGAAGGATTCTTTAATGAATGTATTGATATGATGCCTTTTCTGTTGACAAAATGACCTCATAAATATACTAACAAATTGTGGAGTTTGATGTTAAGAATGAATAGAGAGGGGCGCCTGGGTGGCTCAGTGGGTTAAAGCCTCTGCCTTCGGCTCAGGTCATGATCTCAGGGTCCTGGGATTGAGCCCCGCATCGGGCTCTCTGCTCAGCAAGGAGCCTGTTTCCTTTCCTCTCTCTCTGCCTGCCTCTCTGCCTACTTGGGATCTCTGTCTGTCAAATAAATAAGTAAGATCTTAAAAAAAAAAAATGAATAGAGAGAGAGGGTAAAGCAAAGGAGTACAGGATGGGTCGTTTAGCAGCCCACCTCCGTAGTTGATAAAAGAACTTGATTGTGCCAGAAGAGAGAAAGAGAGAGAGAGTGAGAGAGATCAGTGAGGGCAGCTGTGTATATATTTGTAGTTCCTGATGTTTAGGTGAGAAGAGGGCGAAAGGTACTCATTGGTTTGCATGAACTAATCTATGAACATTATGCTGAATCAATTAAGGGACAAAGACACTAAGTTCCTTCCCCCCCCCCTACTTATTGTTACTACCTCAGAGAATTAGAATCACAGGGTAGCATAGAATCTTGGCCAATAAAGGGATCTTCAAAGTTATATATGATCCCTGATAAAGTGAAAGATTCTTCATAGACCAGTCACTATCACTTTGGATCTTTATGAATGCTAACAGGAGGGGAGAGTGCAATGGTTCAAACATAGCCCATTTTGGTTTTTGATAGCTTTAAATGTTAGTTGCTTTTTCTTAGATTTTCTTATATTCCCTGCACCTTCTCTATCTAAACTCTAGTCCTCCTTTCTAGAGAAATTCCGTGCAAGGTCCTTTTGGAAGATAGGCAAGTCCTTCAAATATCTGCAAATGAATAACAAATAAGTCTTAGATTTTTTCCCCCTCATTTTCCCTGGAAGTCAAGCATTCCTCAGGATAAACTCTACCTATAGAAATACAAGCTTTAAAGATAATGGTATCCCAAACTGACATGATACTTAAGATGTAGAATAACACACCCAGCATTTGGTTAATATACTATATCTTTAAGTTTGGACACCTCATTTTCTTTAACCATTTGCTCTTTTAGCGCTAAGTCATATTGCTAATTCCTTTTATAATTAGTCAACAAAAACTTTTAGGCATTTTTCATATAAACTACTTTTTGTTAAGCTTTCCTAAGAATATAATTATAAAATTGATTCTTAGAGCCCACTTGCAGGATATTTATCTTGGTTAAATTGATTTGTGTTAGTTTGGGCCCAGCATTTACCCTGCCATTTTTATTTTTAAACCTCAATAATACCAATTGCATTAGCTAATCCTCTCATATTTGGATCATCTAAAAATTTAAACAGAATATTTATTTCTATATCTAAGGCATTAATAAAAATGTTAACTGGTCCAGAGCCAAGGACAGAGAACAAAACTATGCCATTATAAGCATCTGCCTAGTTACGTATTGATCCATGGTTCAGTGCTTTTGTGTATTTATTTAACAAGTATCTATTGAGGTTTTTATTATGCATCAGAGGCTAATCAGGTGCTGAGGATATGACAATAAAAGCATACCAAATATTTGTCCTCATAGAGCTGTTTGATGGCCTATATTGCACCTTCATGCAAATTATAAAACAAGAACAATAACAAAGCACCTTGTCAGGTGAAGTCAAGCTTTTCAAAATTACTAAATAAAAAGTACCTCTTTTATTGGAAAACAGTCAGTGTCAGTTGAATGATTTGTTAAGAAGAGATGGCTGGACATCAGCTTCCAAGAGATCTGCAGTTGTCAACTTTATTCAGTGTACAAACTGCACAACTTTCCATGATGAGCCCTGCACAGTCTGGTATATTCAAATTCAACTCTTTTATGTCCTTATTAATTTTTACTATTAAATGTTCATATTTGTTGGACTTGCTTACAATGCTCTTGGGAGAGGACTACTATATTAATGAATGAAGAATGACTAATCTGCCTAAGAAGAAGTACAAGAACAAGGAATGGAGGAAACTTGAAGGTGGTTTAAAATGATGATGTAAGAAGATCATGAACTCACATTCTTTCAGACACACAACAAATGTCTATATAGAAAAAAATCCTTCCGAAAGAAAACAGAGACCTAGCTGAAACCTGCTACAAAACAAAGGATAAAAGAACCACACTTTGAGATGGGTAGGAAAGGCAGAAACATGTTCTCACCAAAACTCCCACCACCCCGTGCAACAATCTGAAGTTGAAAGGGACATCGAGGAAAAACAAAACAAAACAAAACAAAAACAGAGATACATATATGTCTTCTCCCTAAGGACCAAAGAAAAGGTTGGTACTTCACATTAGGCAACTCAGCACTCAGGTTCTGCACTGGTGAGATAAGCCCCAAACATCTGGGTTTGAAAATCAACAGGGATTACATGCGGGAGAAACATACAGGGTTTTATGGAACAAAGATTCTGCTCCTTTAAAGGGCTGACATGCAGACCCACTTGCCTGGGACCCAGCACAAAAGCAACAATTTGAAAAGAGCCCAGAACATAGGTAAAGGAGGTTTACTTGCTAAACTTTAAGTGTCTGCCAGAGGGGCAGAAGACTGTTGGGACTCTCCCCAGGGCCAAAAACACTGGTAGACACCATCTTTACAATCTCTTTCTGCTTTGCTGGCACTGGCATTGATAGGTGCCAGTTTTGCACCCTCATTCTAACCACCTTACAGTGGCAAGTAAACAATGATGATATCAAAGGGAAAATTTTTAAAAAATTGAGACAAATGAAAAATGGAAACATGACATTCTAAAATTTATGGATTGCAACAGAGGTGGTTCTAAGAAGGAAGTTCATAGCAATATAGACTTACCTCATGATGCAAGAAACTTTTCAAATAATCTAATTTTATGCATAAAAGAACCAGGAAAAGAAAAACAAATGAAGTTCAAATTTAGTAGGAGGAGGGAATAATAAAGGTCACAACAGAAATAAATGAAATAGGTAAAAAAATTATAAAAGAAATAAGTGAAATTAAGGACTGGTTCTTTGAAAATATAAACAAATTTGATAGACCTTTAGCAAGACTCCTGGAGAAAAAAAGGAAGAAGGCCAAAATAAAATTAGAAATGAAAGTTAAGTTACAATGGATACCACAGAAATATAAAATATCATAATGGAATAGAATGAACAATTAATATGCCAGCTAGTTGAACAACCTAGAAGAAATGGATACATTCTTAGAAACACCCAATCTTCTAAAACTAGTCATCAAGCAATAGAAAATCAAATAGACTGGGACGCCTGGGTGGCTCAGTTGGTTAAGCGGCTGCCTTCGGCTCAGGTCATGATCCCAGCCTCCTGGGATTGAGTCCCATATCGGGCTCCTTGCTCGGCAGGGAGCCTGCTCCTCCCTCTGCCTCTGCCTGCCTCTCTGTCTGCCTGTGCTCTCTCTCTCTCTAATAAATAAATAAAATCTTAAAAAAAAAAATTAAAAAAAAAAAAAAGAAAATCAAATAGACTGATTAATAATAATGAGATTGAATCAGTAATCAAAAACCTTCCAAAAAACAAAAGTCCAGGACCAGACAGTGTCACTGGTGAATTTCATCAAACATTCAAAGAAGATTTAACTGTTTTTTAATCTTTCGTTATCAAATTTTGAGGGAAAAGGAGGAAAACATTGAAAAGAGAAAGGAATTTTTAACTCATTTTATGAGGTCAGCAATATTCTCTGATACCAAAATGAGAGAAAACTACCACATACAAAGGAAAATTATTGGCCAATATACCTCGTGAATAGAGATGCAAAAATCTTCAAGATATTATCAGACTGAATTAAACAATACAGTGAAATAATCATTATTCTGTGACCAAGTGGGATTTATTCCACAGATATAAGGATGAGTTCAACATCCAAGTATCAGTCAACTTGATACACCATGTCAGCAAAACAAAGGATAAAAATCATATCATATCAACAGATTAAGGAAAAAGACTTGACAAAATCAATACCTATTTATGATAATACCAAAGTAGGAATAGAGGGAATAGTAATAATAAAGGCCGT
This sequence comes from Taxidea taxus jeffersonii, assembly GCA_003697995.1. NCBI lineage: Eukaryota > Metazoa > Chordata > Mammalia > Carnivora > Mustelidae > Taxidea > Taxidea taxus. The sequence continues at coordinate 208,548 of ML103327.1, forward strand.
AAATTAAAAACACAGCTAGTATCATACACAATGGTGAAAAGTTGAAAGCTTTTCTTCTAAGATCAGGAAAAAGACAAGAATGCCACTCTCACCACTTTTATTAAACATGGTATTAGAAGTTCTAGCCATAATAATCCAGCAAAAAAATAAGTAGAAGGCATCTAAATTAGAAAGGAAAAAGTACAACACTAGCTGCAGATGACGTGATACAGAAACACTGAAGTTTCCACCAATAAACCTATTAGAACTAATAAATTCAACAAAGTTGCAAGATACAAAATTAATACACAGAATTCTGTTGTGTTTATATATACTAACAGTGAACTATCAGAGAAATTAAGAAAACAATCCCACTCATAATTTCATCAAAAAGAACAAAATACTTTGGAATAAATTTAATCAAGGAAGTAAAAGACCTGTATGCTGATGCCAAGGAGATAAAAGACACTGATGAAAGAAATTTAAGAAGACACAGGTAAATGGAAAGATATGCTCATGGATTAAAAGAATTAATGTTATTAAAATGTTTACACAACCCAAAGCAATCTACAGATTGAATTCAATCTCTATCAAAATACCAAAGCATTTTTCAGAGAACTGGAACAAAAAGACCCTAAAATCTGTGTGAAACCACAGAAGATTCTAAATAGCCAAAGAAATTTTGAGGAGAAAAAAAGAACAGAGCTATCACAATCCCTGATTTCAAATTATACCACATAATTATAGTAATCAAAACAGTATGGTCCTGGCACAAAAACAGATACCTAAATCAATGAGACAGAATATAAAGCCCAGAAAAAAGTCCATGCATATATGGTCAATTAATTTACAACAAATAAGTCAAGAATACACGATGGGGAAAGGACAGTCTCTTCAATAAATGATGTTGAGAGAATTAGACCACTGTCTTATACCATGTACAAAAGGTTAACTCAACATGTATTGAAGACTTAAATATAACACCTGAAACCATAAAACTTCTTGAAGAAAATATTGGCAGTAAATTCCTTGACATTGGTTTTTAGTGATATTTTTCTGATCTGACTCCACAGACAAGGGCAACAAAAGCAAAAACGAACAAATGAGACTATACAAAACTAAAAAGTGTTTTTGCAGAGAAGGAAATTTTTAACAAAACAAAAAGGCAAGTACTGAATGGGGAGAAAATATTTGCAAATCATATATCTGATAAGGGACTAATATCCAAAATATATTAAGAATTTATACAACTCAATAGCAAAAAAAACAAAAAACAAAAAACACCAGATAATCCAATGGGCAGCTCTGAATAGACATTTAGCCAAAGAAATCAAAATGTCCAATAGGCACTTGAGAAGATGCTCAATATCACTAATCATCAGGGAAATGCAAATCTAAGCCATAATGAGATATCACTTCACACCTGTCAGACGGCTAATATCAGAAACAAAAGAAAGCAAAACAAAACAACAAAAATAAGAGCATGACAACAAGAAATGACAAGTGTTGGCAAGGATGTGGAGTAAAGACAACCCTCCTGTACTGTTGGTGGGAATATAAATTGGTGCTACCAGTATGGAAAGCAATATGATGGTTCCTCAAAAAAAATTAAAAACAGAACTAGTATATGATCTAGCAATTTCACATCTGGGTATTTATCTGATAGAAATGAAGACACTAAGTCAAAAAGGTATATGAACCCCTATGTTCATTGCAGCATTATTTACGGTAGCTAAGATATGGAGGCAAACTAAGTGTTCACCAGCAGTTGAAGGATAAAGATGATAAGGTATATATATTTACAAGGATTATTACTCAGGTATAAAAAGAATGAGACCTATTATTTGAAACAACATGGGTGAATCTTGAGACTATTACACTAATTGAAATAAGTCAGATAGGAAAAGATAAATACCACATGATATCATTTATATATGAAATCTAAAAACGAAAACAAAAACAAAAAACCCCAGAACAAACAAAGAGAGCAAAACCACTCATAGCTATGGAAAACAGATACTTACCAGAGATGAGGGATTTGGGGGTTTGGCAAAATGGGTAAAGGAGATCGAGAAATAACATATTTCCGGTTAAAAAATAAACAAGTTATGAGGATGCAATGTACAGCATAGGGAATATAGACAATATTAACTTTGTATAGATGACAGATGGTAAGTGGACTTACTATGATCACTTCGTAATGTATATTACTATGTTGTACACCTGAAACTAATATAATATTGTATGGCTATTATACTTAAATTTCAGAGAAAAGGAAATAAAAAGGAATGGAAAAACTCAACTAAGGCATGTTCTTTCCTAAAAATATCTTTCTAAGAGAATAATTACTATTCCTATTAGAAATTGTGGAAGGGACAGTTATCTGTCTACTAAAGATTTGTGTTCCTCTTTCCATAGAATAGAATTGTAACTCAAAGGTGGCTGATGGACAGGAGCTACATTTCCCAGGGCCTTTGTTCCTTTTCCTTCAAGGGTCATGTGGTAGGGCTCAACAATGGATAGCAACAGAATTGATGTACCACTTTTGGGTCACAGGGTTTGAGATATGGCTATAATTTCCTCACTCTCTTTCCCCAGCTACACATGAAAGGAAAATATATGATGCCCTCCTATAGTAGTTCTCAACATTTTTGGTCTCAAGGTCCCTCCCATTACACCCTTAAACAATATTGAAGATCTCAAGAGCATTCATATTTATAAATTATATCCATCAATATTTATTATATTAGAAATGAAAATTAAGATATATTATGGAATTATTTAGTTTAATATATTTACTATAAAAGTAAAAACCCATTATAGAAACAATCAATTTTTAGGACAAATATATTTTCCAAAACTATAGTGAGAAGAGTGGCATTGTTTACATCTTGAAAATCTTTCGTAATTCTTATTCAAGTGCCTATGATATCATGCATTATATAGTTCTCAAAAATGAAGTTATTCACTTCTGGGGTAAGAATTAAAGAATGACATTTTATTACTATCATAAAGCTAGCTTTACTTTATGGATCCACTGAAAGGGTCTTGGGATCTTCAGGGGTTTTGGATCATTACTGTCCTATGGGAATCCTTCGGAGCCATCAAATAGAAGGATCTGGGGTTCTGAAGGAGCTGGGGTTTCTGGAGTATAGAAATCCATACTGTACAAAGAACACAAGTTCCTTATGTGAGTAATATACTGTACAGTACCTGAGTAACATGATTGTTACATGAGAGAGAAATAAAATGCTATTATGTTAAGCCACTAAGATTTGTGAGTTTATATATTATGGAAGCTAGAATTACCCTGTCTAGAACAGAAATCCACAGAATATAACTAATTCTGATATAGGAAATTTTACTTTTTTTGATGCCTATCCGGGAATGGCTCTTTTTTATTCCTAGCATACATGCCCAGCAAGATCCAGCAAATGAAAACTGACATACAATATCCACAGGAGGCCCAAGAAATAATGGGATTTATTTGGTTGGGAAAAGAATTTTAACAGGGAAACTAAAGGCATTGATCTATTCTAGAAATGAGATGGCCATGGGAGATTACTAAGTTTATGAAAGCTTATCTAGATGGTAGCTAATAATGCTGTGTGTGTGTGTGTGTGCGCGCGTGCACGCGGGCACGCACACAGTATTTGGTAGAAATACAGAGAAGAAGCTGCAATTGCAGTACTTTGAATTTGGGTCAATCAGTAGAAATGATGACATGATCATTATTGTTTTGAGACAAGAAATTGAGCTATTCAGAGCTCTAGAGAATATTACTCTTTAGAAAGATGAATAAAGATGTGCTATGAAGAAGTCTTCTTGAGAAGGGTTAATACTTAGAGAAAGAACATTGAGTATGTGTACATAATCACATATAGTGATACATTCACAATAACAATGATTATTAGGTGGAAATTACTGTTACAACCAATCCCTGAGAGGGGAGAAGGAGGGAAATGGAGGCCTGATTTATATATCTTTGAAATTTATGCACTGTGAAGGGGAAGCATTTGTCATTTGAAGTCCTTTCTAGACTTGTTTCAGTGATTTCTTTTTTAAGATTTTTTTCAGAAGTTTTTATTTAAATTCCAGATAGTTAACATATAGTGTAATATTGGTTTCAGGTGTACAGTGTAGTGATTCAACACTTTCTTGAACTCATTTGATGTAAGAATTGGATGAATATCTGTAAAGCATTGTGTAAGCTTGACTGACACGTATTGCTAAGAAAAAAAGAAAGTTCTGTTTCTAATAGCTAGTCTTGATACTATGAAAATTTTCTTTTTCTCTCATATCTTAGTTAAGAAAAAAGCATCAGTAATTGCATTTATTGAGCAACACATTATAGTGCTATGATAAAAAAATACTGTTGGCAGCTACAACTCTTGACACTAAGAAATTTAAAAAGAGAACTGTAACATTTGACAATTCAAAAGAGTGATATATAATTTATTTTTGGTTATTTATTATGTGATAAATTACTGAATAAGCACTGGAAAATTACTGCATAAGTACTGATTTAAGGATATCTATAGTTGTCATTAGACATTATGAATTTTCTCTTTAGGATTTGGCTTATGGCTTAAGTCATAAGCCAAAACTTGGAAAAACAGAATTATTGATTTAAAAAAGGGTATAGTCTCACTTTCCTTCCTTTAAGCCACTTTTCTCCCTGTATTCAGCACATGCACTATTATTTATAAGAGTTAAGACGCATACTTACATACTCCACTGAACACAAAATTAACTACAGAGAACAGAAAATGGCTTATTTATCCTCAAGCAAGTGCAGTTTGAAATAGAACATGAAGATGGGAAAAGAGAGTCTATTTTGATTTATTGATCCTTGGTCTTTCTTGTTATTCTGTTCCTCAAATACTTCCTCTGTCCTGTCCTTTGAGCACCAAGGACTTTGGATGTATCTTTTGGCTTTCTACGTGCTTAGTTTTAAGAGATACTCCTCTGCCATTGTCTTTTTTTACTGTGCCTCTGTGTCTTTGTCTCTGTCTCCCTTTTCTTCCTCCAATTTAGTATTTTACTTTCCTCAGTGCTTCTAATACTTGGGATGGGATACTTGGTGTGAGGTGTTGCATGGGACTTAGGTGCTTCTCATAAATGACAAGAACAAAAGGACAAAATGAGAATGGGCCCCAGTGGCCTAATGCAAATATTGGTGGTGAGACAGAGTTGAGGGGCATACAAATAGAAACATTTAATAGAAGCACACAGATATGCTTCAAGTAGATGTGAGTCCTGTGTCTTCTTTCCTGGTTCATGCATTGGAGTTGCTGATTTAGTGGCAGTAAGGAAGGTAGACTGAGAGTCCTCCTTTTATTGCCAATTAGGTGACCCTCTAGGTGCCTTAACCAGGACAGCTCACAGATGTACAAACTAAATGTATATAGTAAATGCAAATTTTTATGAATTCTTGATAAATCTTGATAAATACAAATTTTTACAGATTCTGCCCATAGATTAACCAAGACTTATGGTGTGTGCTTTTGTCACTGTTATCGGTTGTGTCCATGTTGCCATAATACACTTTAGTGATACGCTGGGGGTATTTTTGTTATAAGCTGGGTGACAGGTGCCATTTTTCAAGAGAAATTTTCCCCTCCATTTGCCTTGAATTGTAGATATGCAGGTTTCGGCTGCTAGTAACTCTTTGATTTAGGCCTAGTAATCTCTTTTAAAATTGCTCCTACTACAGGAAACCTTTCAAATCATCAGTGGTGAAAGAGATGATAAGAATGTTTGGCTTCTGGCTTAAGAAATGCTTAAGATTAATACTATGATGATTTGAAATAGTGTGTTTTTTCTTTTAGAATAGAAGTATAGTTTGATTTTAGAAATAATAATACTAATCATGTCCTTTGTTGGACACTCAGTGAAACTTTCTTTGACCAAAAAGTTGCTTAATTCAAATGCACAAATAAGACCTATAATTATGAGACCAAGTCCAGCAATTACTCTTGAATTTATTCCACTCTTTTGGCAGCTCCAGGGAAAAAGAAGAAATTCAACTTTAGCTACTCAAGGGGAATCCAGTACTTTTTCAATCACTAGAGTTTTCCTGGGGATGAATCTGAACCTAGTTTTAAGGACCAAAAGGTTCAACACTATTCATTATTCCACTGTTCTGCTTCTGAAATCAGATGCACTGTTTCACTTTCAACTGTGAAGTTTTTCTAGTGTCTGAGCTTATTACCATACATCGGTTTAAGCAGATTCTCATTTTCTTATATTCTGCCCCTCTTCCTTCCTTTTGGTTCGTCTGCATGATTTCCCTATCCTCACTGTGTCTGCTTTGTGTTTCCTTGCTCATCTTACAGCAAGCTTGCCTACTTGTAGCATATCTATTCTCTTTTCAGGAGGCATTTAAATGGCTTGTTGTTTGCAGCCCACTGCACTCTAGGGCTGCAAATGGAAATAAGAGGAGGGCTTGTGGACATTTCCCATTGTCCTTAAATATCCAGGGAGCTACACTGTGATGAATTAACTGAAGATTGTAAGAAACATAGGACGAACAGATACGGTCTTCTTTTCTAATTCATGTTATACAATTTTTGTGATGGATTTTTTTCCGTGATTCATCTAGTTCCCTTTTTGCTCAGTTTTGTGAAACAGGCTGAAACACAGTTTATTTTCCTGCTGTGAAGCAGCTTGCACAAAAATGAAGTCCATATCATTTGTCTGGCATAACACTAAAATACTGCAATTAAACATATATAATAATTTAATTAAGATTCATTTAAATCTGCTCCTCTTCTGTTTATTCTATTTTAAGGGAAGGATCATTAAAATGCCCAGAAATGTCAGTTCTTGTTGCTTTCTGATTTTTCTCTTAAAGATACAATAGAGGATTAATTGCTGCATTATCTTGAATACTATCAACAATATCACTTGTAATCTTAGAGAGTTTTCATAGAGAGCATGCCTCTTATAAATCCTCATTTCTCTTTTAATCCTACCAGTTAACTAATTGAAGTGAGTCACATTTCTTTTCAGCCTACCTGCCTTTGCCTGCCTTGAAAGAGAGTACCCACCCTGTAAAGGAATACAAGAGTCCCTTTTTCCTCCCACTCCCACTCATATAGTTTTTCAGATGGCTATCATCAAAATTCTGCAGCTTCCTCTCTGATGCTGTGTTCTTTACATGACATCTAGAGGCCAAAATTGATGTGAGCTGTAATTAATCTTTCCACGTGGCTATGCAGACCCTTGGTATATCAGGGATAAGAATCACACTGTCTGCATACTTAAATTTACAGAACATCCCAGCACCAATCTATATTCTGAGCAATGCACAGTTTGATCCCATCATCCTACGGATATAAAAGATATAGGAAAAGAAAGCAGCCTTATGAGGAAGGAAAAGGCTTAAAGAACAAAACTCCTTTCTTCTGAGTTTGCATTTTATATGCAATAATGTCTGCTGTTAATTTCCACACAAATTGTGAAATAATCTAATTAGTGTTCCTGACATTTACCCATGACAGTCAAAATCCTGCTGGTAATCAATAATGTAAATGTAAAGTGGCTGATTAAATTTCCTCTTTTTTTTTCCATCAAAAATTTTAAGGGCAAAATTCATTTTACTGTCCCTTATGTGTTCTCAGAGCACTCTTCTGACTCTAGCTTTAATCTGCAAATTCACAGAAGGCACAGAGAAGAATTTAACTCATGTGAAGGATAATTGATACTGTCACCACTTGGCTATGAAGCAGTTCTCTGCATTTTTTAGTAGTCCCCCCCAAATAAGTAAGAGAGCCACAGAATCACTTTAGTTGTAATTAAGGAAATATTCCAAGCTTCCTTTTCTAAATATCTGAATATCAGCAAATTTAAATCCTACCAATTTATAATTGAATCCTGAAGATAGATAAAAATGTTTAAAATCCTTATGTATTGCAATGATGCAGTGGAATGAATGTTTACATCCTCTCCCAAATTCATATGTTGAAATCCTCAGCCCCAAAGTGATGGTATTAAGAGGTGGAGCCTTTGGGAGGAAATTAAATCTGAGGGTTGAGCCCTCATGAATGGGAGTAGGACCTTCATAAAAAGGAACCCAGAAAATCCCTTCATTCTTTTTCCACCAAATGAGAATACAAAGAGAAATTGACAGCTTATAATCTGAAAGGGGGTTCTCACCAGAATCCGGCTATACTAGCACCCTGACCTTGGACTTCTAGCCTTCAGAACTATGAGAAATAAATTTCTGCTGTTTATAAGCCTCCCATTCTATAGTACTTTGCTATGGCAGCCTGAACTAGGAGGATAACCTTAACCACACCTTTTAAAAATACATGTTTCACACACACACACACACATACACACACACACACACACACACACATGTATACACACACAGTTGTTAAGTCTTCCATAGATATTTTGTGATATTTATTTTTAAACAGTCATATCTGGTCTAAAATCATATTCCAACCCATTCAGACATGTGTACATGTGCAAATGGTGACCTTGATCAGTTTCCTGCCTTGCGCCCTGCTGTGTTTCCCAGCAATCTTTGTTGCTCCATGAACATGTGGCTCACTGCATCTTAATGCTGCAATAAGGTCCATGTCTACTACATTTTACTGACCGAGTCCCTGGTAATGGATACTCTAGGATGCCCATGTTTTCTATTACCATAAAAAAGTGCTAAGACGAGTCTCTCTATAAATATCACCACACTGATTTGTGCACATGTTTTCTGGAATATATACTAAGACTGAGATTTCTATGTCATAGGAAACACGCGTACGCAATTTTGCTAAATATTGCCAGATGGCTTTCCAGAATGGCTGTTGCAGTGTACACTGCCAGCAGGGCGTGAAAGTTCCTGTCTACCCACATCCTTGCCAATAACCAGAATTAACCCATATTCTGAATTCAACATTCTGATGAATATGAAATCCTATCTGATTGTTATAATTTGCAATTATTTCATTAATAGTAAGTTTGAACTACTTTACACATGCTTGTCAGATGTTTGGGTTCTTCTGTGAATTGCCTCTTCAGATCTTTTGTTCATTTTTCTATCAAATTTTCTTTCTTTTTCTTGGGGATTTGCAAGTACTTGTAGATTCTCTTTTTTAATCATTTATCAGTTTTAGATATTGCAAATATACTCTTCCAACTGTCCTCTCTTAAATGGTCCTTAATTTTGATGTGGTCAGTCCGTTGTTTTTAGGTTACTTTTTTTTTAAATATATATTTTTTAAGATTTTATTTATTTATTTGACAGACAGAGATTACAAGTAGGCAGAGAGGCAGGCAGAGAGAGAGGATGAAGCAGGCTCCCTGCTGAGCAGAGAGCCCGATGCGGGGCTTGATCCTAGGACCCTGGAATCATGACCTGAGCCAAAGGCAGAGGCTCTAACCCACTGAGCCACCCAGATGCCTCTCCAGTTCACTTTTTAATTTGTTTCTAGTTTTTACTTTGAAGACATTAAGTATTTATTTCCATACATCTAGATCATGAATATCTTCCTCAGTAGCTAAGTTAGCCTTATATTTACTTTTCTGTAATTGGCTCCTTAATCTGGAGGACATGTTTATTTTTTGTGTAAAGTAGGGACCCAGGTTTAACTTTCATACAAAGTGTAACTTTATACTTCCCTGCAGTATCATGAAAAAAATAAATCTATCCTCTTCCTATGACTTTGTGATGCCAGCTTCTCTCACATTAGCTTTTTTGAGATATAACTGACATATAACATTATATAAGTATAAGTCATAGAAAATGATTTTATATACATAGGTATTGCAAAATAACTATCACAATAGGGGTTAGTTAACACTTCCATCTCCTCACATAATTACAGTTTTTAATTTTTTTTTCTTGGTGAGAACATTTAAAATTCACTTTTCTAGCAAATTTGAATTGTATAAAACAGATGTCATACAGTATTGTTAACTCTAGTCATCATGCTGTATATTAGGTCCCCCCAACTTACTTATTTTAAAACTGAAAGTTTATAATTTATGCCCTTTAACCAATACCCAGCTCCTAGCAACTACCATTCTATGCTCTGTTTTTATGAATTTGGTGGTTTTTGTCTTTGTTTTGATTCTACAAATAAATGAGGTAATATATTTGTCTTCCTCTGTCTCATTTCCCTTAGCATAATGCCTTCAAGTTTCATCCATGTTGTTGCAAATAACAGGGTTTTCTTCTTTTTTAATGGCCAAATAATATTCCATTGTTATATATGCTACATTTTCTTTGTCCATTAGTCTTTGATAGACACTTAAGTTGCTTCCATATCTTAGCTATTGTGAATAATGCTGCAATGATATGGGAGTGCAGGTAACTATTCAAATGATTATTTCATTTTTTCCAGATAAATACCCAGGAATGGGATTATATTGTAATATATTATAATTGGATCATATTGTAGTTCTATTTTCATTTTTAATTATTTTGAAGCACTATACTATTTTCTATGGAGGCTGTACCAGTTTATATTCCTACTAACAGTACGTAAGTGTCCTCTTTCACTGAAATCCACTCCAACACTTGTTATTACTTATTTTTTTATAATATCCATTCTAATGGGTATGAATTAATGTCTCTTTATGGTTTTCATTTGATTAAGTGTTGAACACTTTTTCATGTTTGCCATCTGTATGTCCTTGAAAAATGTCTATTCAGGTCCTCTGCCCATTTCTAATCAAATTAGGTTTAGTTATTATTGTTATTATTTGCCATTAAGTTATTTGAATTCTTTATATATTTTTGGATACTAACCCCTTATGCAATGTATGGCTCGCAAATATTTCTCCCAGTTTTTTAGGTTGCCTCTTCATTCTGTTGATTGCTTGTTTTGCCATGTAGAATGTTTTTATATTGAAGTAGTTAGTCCATCTTGTTGATTTCTGCTTTTGGTGTCATATGAAAATTTTTGCCATGACCAATGTCAAGTAGCATTTTCCCTGTATCGTTTACAAGGAGTTTTAAGGTTTCAGTCTTTACATTAAGTCTGTAATCCTTTTGAGTTAATTTTTGTGACTGGTATATTATAGGGATCCAATTTCATTCTTTTGTATATGAATATTCAGTTTTCCCCTTATAATTTATTGAAAAGACTGTGCTTTCCACACTGGGTATTCTTGGCTCTCTTGTCAAATGTAAATTGACCGTGTATGTGTGAGTTTATTTCTGCATTCTCTATGCTATTATATTGGTCTCTGTATCTGTTTTTATGCCAGTATCATACTGTTTTGATTACTATAGCTTTGTAATATAGTTTAAAATTTAGAAGTGTGATGCTTCTGGCTTTGCTCTTCTTTCTTAGTATTGCTTTGGCTATTTGGGTTCTGTTATGGTTCCATACAAATTTTAGGAATTTTTTTTCTATTTCTATAAATAATGTCATTGAAATTTTCATAGGGGTTGCACTGAATCTATAAATGGCTTTGGATTGTATAGGTATTTTAATAATTTTATTTCTTCTGGTTATGGTGCCATCTTATTGTGTATCAAGTACTCATATATACATCCTACTTATTTATTTGTTTAATTTACTTATTTATCTGTTCCACACTGGTACTATACCCATGTTTTGTGCTAAACTTTCTAACTATGTATTTTAACTGGGTAGATGAGTCGTATATATTTGTTCTTTACCAAAACTACTCTATGTATATGTAAACATATATATTCAATGTGAATATTAGAATTTGTTAAGTCTTAAAAATATTTTTCTCCTTGGAGCACCTGAATGATGCAGTTAATTAAGCAACTGAATCTTGTTTTTGGCTCAGGTCATGCATGATCTTGGGGTCCTGGAATCAAGCCCTGGAATCATGTCAGGCTCTGTGCTCAGTGGGGAGTCTGCTTGAGGATTTTCTCTCTCTCTTCCACTTCCCCTACTCTCTCTCTTCCTAAAATCAAGAAATCTTTAAAAAAATTAAAAAAAATCTTCATTGAATATCATTGAATTTATAGATTTGAGAGAAATTTAAGTGGTGCCATATTCATATGAATATGGAATATTTTTCCATATATTTAAACCTTATTTTGTGTCTTTTAATAGAAGTTATAAATTTTCTCCAGAAGGTTCTTATGCATTTTTAACTGAATTGGTAGTGGGAATGATGCCTCATCTTCTATTAGTTTCTAGTTGGCTCTTGCTGGTAAGGAAAATATCATTGACTTCAAGTTGATTCTGTGTCCAGAAAGCTTACTGAACTTTTATAATAGTTCTAATATTTGGTTGTTTCTGGTTGGATTTCCTTATAGTTTATTTTATCATCTGGGCTAGATTCATTGGCCTGAAATCTGTTGGATATTCATTATTTGTACCTCTAGATTAACGTTTCATCATTCTTCACCTTCCTATGTGCCCTGAGAGGCTATATAACAGAATCCACTAGCTGGCTTCCTTGCCCTCTGGCTTTTGATTGGATTCAGTTAATTAGAGTTGCTAGCAGGAGATCAGAGAGTACCTGTCAAATGAGTCTGGGGTATTTATTCCATTGGTTCCTTCTCAGCTTTGCCACTATCTAGTAGTAGTTGAATTTCTCTACTGGTGATCACAGCTTCTGCTAACAGCTCTTTTTCCTATAGCTATAATTCCTCCTCTGACTTCAGTAAATATTTATTTTACTGTTTAGGCTTACATGTGGTAACAGCTTCCATTATTGCCAGCCCTGAGGTACTGTCCCATTATTTGTTAGTTTTCATTAACTCTGTTCAGAAAATGAGAGGAAAAGAATCAGCACTGGGCAATGTGCCATCCTCAGTGGGAACTATTCCCAATTCCATACATGCCAGATAGGACTTAGTTTTCTTGCTGCAGTCTGAGTAGAAGACTAAGAAATGGGAGAAAGGATGACTCAGCCTTTCTACTCTGCCTTGGCCTGACTTCTGTGTTGAAAAGTAAAAAGCTGGGTGAGAGAGAAGCCATATTAGCTGGATGTTTTATTATTTAATTGAGACTGTTGTTGTGAATGAAAGTGATTGTATTTTATTTATAATATCTGAGTGTATCCAGGAAAAGTCGGTCTTGTCTAAAGTTTCATATGTAGGCAGAGAAGATTTGTAATAAAAAGGACAGCTGAAAGAATATATTTTATTTGTTTTCTCTGTATCCCATGGAGTTTAATTCATTCATTAAAAAGGTAACTTACATTTTACAAATTTAAGTAATTTAAAATCCATGTTGCTTGGATATTTCTCACATATATGTCTGCTCATTGAATTAGTATTAGGATATGAAAAGATAACTTTTTGGAATCAAAGTGAAAAAATGCGCTAAAAACATGCTACATACAGGCAACATTGTAATTTATAGAAGATGCAGTAAAATTATGATATAAAAGTCAAAGATGTATATTGAAAAGAAAGAAAGAAAGAGAGGAAGGAAGGGAGAATGGGAGGGTGGAAGGAAGGAAGGAAAGAAGAGGGAGGAAGGGAAGGAGAGAGGAAGGGGAAATTTCAACAACAAAGAATACAATTTCAGAAACTGACTAAAGATCCAGTAGAACTCCCCTCTGACCTTTCAATGTCCCTCAGTCAAAGATGACCAGGAATACCCCAATAGCTGAACAAATTTGATTTATTGCTTGTTGCAGTGAAAGACAAAACACTCCAGGGAGAATGATGGGGGCATTTCAGTAAGAGGGTATTAGAAAGTATTTATTAGAAGATTTAAACTTAGGTTAAGTAATTTTGGTAATGTTAGGAAAGCAAAAGTTTCTGAATTAGGTAACACTGGGTATGTTAATAAATCTTACCTAGAAGACAAGACTAGAATGAGGCTAATGCTGTAACTGGTCAGGAGGCAACAGCCATTATTATTATTCAGTTATAGGGGGATGGCTGGTCACTTTCACATCTTGGACAGTGGTCATGATTTGTTTCTTTGTCATCATCCCTCATAGTCACAGAATATTCTTGTCTGATGTTGATGTTCCTTTAAATTGTTGAGGTCTAGCAGGAGAACACTAAAAATGTTTTTTTCTTTAATGAAAAAGCATTTTACTATTATCTTAAAAACTTTGAAAAAAAAGTTTTTATTTTAATTCCAGTTAGTTAACATACAGACTTACATTAGTTTTAGGTGTATAATATCATGATTCAACAATTCCATACATCACCCAGTGCTCATCATGGCGAGTGTACTCTTCAATCCCTGTCTCCTATTTCACTCCTCTCTGACCCAAACATCAGCTTATTCACTATAGTTAAGAGTCTGTTTCTTGGTTTGTCTCTCTCTCTCTTTTTTACCCTTTGTTCATTTGTTTTGTTTCTTAAATTCCACATGAGTGAAATCATAGGGTATTTGTCTTTCTCTGACTTATTGCTTATCATTATACTGTCTAGCTCCATTCATCATGCCATTGCAAATAGTAAGATTTTAATCTTTTTTATGGCTGAATAATATGTATGTGTGTGTGTGTGTGTGTGTGTAACCCCCCCACTTCTTTATACATTTCTCAATTGATGAACACTTGCACTGCTTCTATATTTTTGGCTATTATAAATAATACTGCTATAAAGATAGAGTGCATGTATCCCCTTGAATAGGTATTTTTGTATTCTTTGGATAAACACCTAGAAATGCAATTGCTGGATCATAGTATAGTTCTATTTTTAACTTTTTGAGGAAACTTCATACTGGTTTCCACAGTGACTGTTCCGACTTGCGTTCCCATCAGTGGAAGAATATTCATTTTTCTGCACATCCACACTACCACCACCTCTCGTTTCTTGTGTTTTTTATTTTAGGTATTTTGAGAGGTGTGAGGTGAAAACCTCACTGTAGTTTTGACTTGTGTCTCCCTAATGATGAGTGATGTTGAGTATCTCTTTATGTGTCTGTTGACCGTCTGTATGGTGCCTTCTTTGGAGAAATGTCTATTCATGTCTTCTGCCCATTTTTAATTGGATTATTTGGGTTTTTTTTTTGAGTTTGGGTTAAGTTTTATAAATTCTCTCTCTCTCTCTTTCTCTCTGTATAGGACTTTCACTACTTTGGTTAGGTTTATTTTTAGGTATCTTATTATTTTATTATTTTTGGTGCACTTATAAAGGGTTTGTTTTCTTAATTTCTCTCTCTGCTGCTTCATAATTGGTATATAGAAATGCAGCAGATTTCTGTACACTGATTCTGTGTCCTGCAAACTTACTGAACTTATGAGTTCCAAAAGCTTTTTGGAGGAGTCTTTTGGGTTTTCTATATATAGTATTATGTGATCTGAAAGTAGTGAAAGTTTTACTTCTTACTTGCCAATTTGTATGCCTTTTATTTCTTTTTCCTGTGGCTAGGACTTCCAGTACTGTGTTGAATAAAAGTGCTGAGCATAGGCATCCTTATCTTGTTCCAGACCTTAGGGGAAGTGCTCTCAGTTTTTTTCCATTAAGGATGATGTTAGCGGTGGGTTTTTCATGTAGGACCTTTATTATATCGAGGTATGTTCCCACTAAACCTACTTTGTTGAGGGTTTTTATTATGGATAGATGCTGTATTTTGTCAAATGCTTTTTCTGTGTCTATTGAAAACATCATATAGTTCTGATTTTTTCTCTTGATGTGATGTATCACGTTGATGGATTTGCAAATAGTGAGCCACCCTTGCAAACCCAGGAATAAATCCCACTGGATCATGGTGAATGATTTTTTTTTTTTTTTTAAGTGTGTTGTTGGATTTAGTTTGGTGGTATTTTGTTGAGGATTTTTGCATCTCTGTTCACCAGAGATAATTGGCCTGTAGTTCTCTGGGTTTTTTGGTAGTGTCCTTATCTGGTTTGGGTATCAGGGTAATGCTGCCCTCACAGAATAAATTTGGAAGTTTTCCTTCTTTTTCTGTTTTAAGTTTTTTTTTTTTTTTTGTTTGTTTTGTTTTGTTTTGTTTTGTTTTTTGGAACAGTTTGAGAAGAATAATTATTAAGTCTTCTTTAAATGTTTGGTAGAATTCCGCTAGGAGGCCATCTAGCCCTGGACTTTTGCTTGTTAGGAGTTTTTTGATTAATGGTTCAATTTCTTTGTTGGTAATTGTCTGTTTAAATTTTCTATTTCTTCCTGTTTCAGTTTTGGTAGGTTATATGTTTCTAGGAATGTATCCATTTCTTCTAGGTTATCCAACTTGTTGACCTATATTTTTTCATAGTATTCTCATTATTGTTTGTATTTCTATGGTGTTGGTTATTAATTTCCTCTCTCAATTGTGATCTTATTTATTAGAGTCCTTCATCTTTTTTTCTTGATAAGTCTGGCTAGAGGTTTATCAATTTTATTGATTTTTTTTTCAGAGAACCAGCTCCTGGTTTCATTGCTCTGTTCTATTGTTGTTTTTTTTTTTTTTTGTTGTTGTTGTTTGTTTTGTTTTTAGTTTCTAGATCTTTTATTTCTGCTCTAATCTTCACTATTGCCTGGTTTTGAGTACTAGGCCAACTCATACCAATACCAAGTTCTTGCTGATATATCAAGCAACTAATGAATGTCAGGGGATGCTTTTCAAATTTTCATACCCCATATATTCAATAAGCCCATTTCAAGTGGGGACACTTCCAAGTGAATGATAATAGAGAGGTAATAGGATCCTTAAGAGTTTTCAAGTGTATGCAGAGAACCTTTGTATGAAAGTAGATGGTGTTTTCTTCTAGAGTTTTGTCATTGAAGGAACAGTTGAATACGAAGAACATCTCACTGAAATACGCAATGGATGAACAATGACATTGACAAAATCCAAAATATATATTCTCCCATAACAGCCAAATAATGGCAACTCTTCATATGTCAATATATCTAAATATACAGACTCTGTTTCTCACCTACCACCCACCATTTACATAGGCCTAGGACTCAGGATCTCCACAGATTTTAACAAGATTGCAAACTCATAAATCCAGCTTCTGAATTTTTGAAGTCCATACAGAAGGAAAGGATAATATATTAAGTAGGATGCAGTATCTAGGGCATATAACAAATTGTTGTTCTCTGAAGTTTCACATTTATCATGCTGCCATTTTATCTTTTTGATGCTTTCCCTTATAAGAATTACTCTAGATCTTTTATTGCCTTCACATATTTTAGATTTTGTTTAGGACTTCCAAATTTATTATTTCTGTACTCTTAAAAAATCAAATAATATAAGCCACTCTTTAAGAAGAAAAGTCATATAATCATAGATCTTGCTTTTTACAGAGGAAAATTTCACCTTTAATTACAGGAAAACAATAATTTGATCATATGGGTTTTATTTTTGTTTTTCTTAGTATAGAAAATTCTATTGTTTTGGAATATTTATGATTATATTTTGTGTTATGCAAACTTGCTAACTCTTTATTGGACCAAAAGAAAGTTCACTTTTTCTTCCCTATCTTCTTTGGTTTTAACAATTTCATGGTATACTCAAAAATACCACTTAGGTTTGTGAAGACTGTGAGCTAACCTCTAGTAAATAGCACTTTTAGGTTTGTGCAGTAACAACCTATATAACCACATATGGATATCCTGATACCCCAAATCTAGGGATATAATACCTCTCTATGGTTATTACAGAGCCTATCATAATAAAATAAAAAATAAAATAAAATAATTATTTATTGTGTTTTTATGGACATCAAAGTCTGTAAAATATGCTCTACATAATATCTAACAGAGGAGATAGTGATATTTCATAATTATTTCTGCATTTAGTCACTTCATGTGTATGTAAATAAAGTCATAGGCAGCTCATTGAGATATTAAATATATGTAGAATTTAGATAAAAGATGACGAGATAGAATCTAAAGTGAAAGTCTGGGTATTTGAATACTTAAAGGGAGAGAGGATATATATGATGATTTATATGTGATAGAAAATATAATGCTGGGAATTTAAAATATTTTGTTTTTTCTTGTATATATATCTATATCTATCTATCTATCTCTCTCTATATATCTTGTATATGTATATATGAGTGGCTATATATGAAAAAAAAAAAGAGAATTTGAGTGATTAGCCAGTGACCAGGGGCTAGATTATAACAGATTTTCAGACATACTAGAATTTTTAGAATTAATTTCATTGTGAATTCTATTTATTTGCTTTCTTTTGTTATGTTTTAGTTTTATTTTTCAGCAGAATAACTTATAGATAAGAAAATACTCAAACCATAGGTTTGAAGATTTTTACATATGTGTATCCCAACCAACTGGATTAAGTTATTACACATACTCAGTATTTCTGAAAGCCTCTTTTCTGATATTTATATTTGTTATTTATTTTTCTTATAATATTTCACTGTATGTTAACTAGCTGGAATTTAAATAAAAACAAGAAAAAGAGGGGCGCCTGGGTGGCTCAGTGGGTTAAAGCCGCTGCCTTCGGCTGGGTTCATGATCCCAGGGTCGTGGGATCGAGCCCCGCATCGGGCTCTCTGCTCTGCGGACGCCTGCTTCCTCCTCTCTCTCTCTGCCTCTCTGCCTACTTGTGATCTCTGTCTATCAAATAAATAAATAAATAAAATCTTAAAAAAATAAAACAAGAAAAAGAAAAGACGTGAGTATTTTGGCTATAAGAA
Organism: Taxidea taxus jeffersonii; assembly: GCA_003697995.1. Lineage (NCBI taxonomy): Eukaryota > Metazoa > Chordata > Mammalia > Carnivora > Mustelidae > Taxidea > Taxidea taxus. The sequence continues at coordinate 227,052 of ML103327.1, forward strand.
AAAATCTGAGTCCATTGTTGATGTTTGGGTGTGGGCAGCTTTTAAGCTCCACACTCCTTCTTCTGTCCCACTCTGGGAGAGCTGAAAAGAAAGCCTAGTTATTCTTCTTGTGCTGGTGGAAACATCATAGTATACATATAGCAGCATGGGAGAGGAAATCATATGTTTAATTTCTTAAATAAAGGATTACTAAGATTTTGTTTCAGACTCTTTTGAGAATACTTTGTTTAATAAAGTTTCAGCAATTACAAAAATAAATCTCTCACAATGTCTGTGGTTTGAATGTTTCTTCGTTGTAATGTCCACAGAGATAGAAGAGCTTTGCACAGATTATATCACATAGTAGCAAAAGACAGCCATTTTTTTTCATAGATTACATATGTACAAAAATGTAACAAGCAGACATGAGATGAGGTGGCTCCTGGGCTGTGTAATGGGCCATTGTGCATGAATACTCTCAGCTCTGGAAAAGGGCAGCAACCAGCACTCTGTCACCATTTCTGATTCATTTTTCCTCTTATGGGCCCTTTGGTGTGAGTGTCAAGCTTTTTTTTTTTTTTTTTTAAACTTTACTTTCATAAGAATTTGTCATATTTAACTTATTAAACCTGTTGATCATAATATTCTGTCATTATCCTTTTAAGGTGTATAAAGTCAGTAATGTGCTCATGGTATTGGTAGTTTCTAGTCTCCCCAGGAGCTTTTTAGTTTCATTAGTCCTTTTAAAAATCAACTGTTGGGCGCCTGGGTGGCTCAGCGGGTTAAGCCTCTGCCTTTGGCTCAGGTCATGATCTCAGGGTCCTGGGATCGAGCCCCGCATCGGGCTCTCTGCTCAGCAGGGAGCCTGCTCCCCGCCCCCCACCACCCACAACCCGCCTGCCTCTCTTCCTGCTTGTGATCTCTCTCTGTTAAATAAATAAATAAAATCTTAAAAAAAAAAAGATAAAAATCAAATGTTCTTCCTTGTTTATTTAACTGATATCTACTTGTATTACCATTACTTTAATTACTCCTATTTATTTTTATTTTAATTTGCTCCTCTCTTCCTTTCTTCTTAAGCTTGAAATAGATCACTAATAATCTTAAACTATGTTTCTTTCTGAGCATTGTCTGCATGTTCAATGATCCTTCTGAAGGGCCAACTCAAAATATTTGCTGTTTCAGAATTTTGTTCTAGAACTTATTTTTTATTTTCCTCAAAGTTTATTTTTTATTTTCCTCAGAATTTATTTTTTATTTTCCTCCATTTCTCTTTTCTCCAATTCTTAACCCACTGTTCATGTATTTTTTGATCATATATATAATGATTATATTAAAGTCTTCCCTATGACCAATAGATGGCTCATAAAATTCTGTTAGAATTTTTTAAAATTGTGAATACAATTTATTGCTTCTTCATATAGCTCACACCTTTTTTTTTTTTTTTTAATTTTATTCTGGAAATTTTTATAAAAAACCAACTCCTGAAGCAGATTTTACCACGATCCTTAATCCCAAATGTGTAAGCCATTTCCTCTCTGCAGCAATTAAGAGACTGATTTTTCAGATTCTTCAAGAACTGATTTCAGCTGTGGCTGGACCACACCTTGAATTAGATTGAGTTCATTTGTCAATACTCAGTACCTGGTCTCTGGTGTTGCTACCAGGTTCTGACTGTTCTGATGTTCTCAGTATTTGAGCTGACACTACAGTAGGATCATAGTTTTAGATGGTTTTGGTTTACCGAAACCTGGTAACCTGGATCCAAAGACCATGTGCTATATAGAGTTGTATGAATTTTCTCTGCTTTCCAGACTTTCTCAAGTGCCTCAGCAAATTTCTGGAAATGGAAGAGTGATTGAAAGAAACAATGACTTTAATAATTATTGCTATTGCATTTGGGATTTCTCCAGTTTATAATCAATTGCACCTGACAATAGTGTTGATAGAATTAATGATTTCTCTTAGCCCACATTGGTTCCCAGACCAACTGCTTTTCTTTGGAATGAAGGTCACCATCATTCTTTGTTCCTCGAGGAATTTCTCATTCATTCCTGAATTTAATTCTTCAAGAGCATCGTGCATTTACTACTCTCTGATATTCCATATTGAAGTATACATTTTTAATCCATCAGTTTTCTCCCTTTGTTGTTTTCACAGGCACAGAGACCTACTCTCTCCTTGTTCAACCAGAAATGGAATTCTCATTACATTAAATAATTTTATGCAGGTGAGCAATATGTTTAGTTTTATTAAAAATAAAACAACTTTTGATATGTGGAGAGTGAGTGAAAGGAAGGAAGAAAGCTAGCTGAAAGAAAATAGAGATTGCAATGGTTGTGGAGAAAAAATATTCTAGCTTTTACTTGGATAATGTCAAATGCAGAATATTGGGTAGATCTGAGAGCATTGTTTCAATGGTAGCATAGAAATAACTTGGTTATTGATTGGGAGCTAGAATGAGAGAATAGCAGAATCACATTTGATATTCAGATGTTTGAGGCAGTAGTTAGATCTCTAGAATGTAAATTCAAATGAAGGCAGGTATTTTCAGCCATTCATGATGTATCATAAATATCCAGAACAATGCTTAGAATAGAGTCTGTGATACATAAATATTGATGAATATGATGGATGAAGAAGAGGTTAGAGCTGTAGGGAACATATTGAGTTCATTTCTCTTGACTGATATTCAGTAGCGTTTAAATTGAAGTATATGGTAGGTATATCAATCTGTAAGCTAGAAGAGAAGCCCCAGCTGAAGATAGTTATGTTGTGGAATCATCACTCAAGCCTATTTAGATCTTTAACAATGACTAACAATTAGATATTAGAAAGTAACAAACATATTACATTTACATGTTTATTACAGCTAAACAAAGTCTGTTATATGAATGAAACTTTGGCATAAGTATCCGATTACTAATAGTGGGTTATTTTGTTATACATAAGATCTACATAGTTTTAGTCACAGAATTTTATGTTATAATAGTTTCAAATGTCTTTTTTTAAAAATCAGCATTATTCTATACCCTTTTGTTATCAGTGTCTGTAGAGTTTCAGGTAAGTGCCTTGAAATGTACATTTTAAAGTTTTGACGAGTCCTACATATTCATGAAATCAAATATCTAGAATCATAGAAGTTGCATCAGTAACTCTTATTTTGTGAGGAGACATGTTTTATCAATGTATTAGTTTTGATTAGAAAGTCTAAAAATAGGCTGATGGCTTTAGTGAATCTAGGAATATAAATCTACATTTCCTTTATAATAAAAGATAAAAATGAAGTTGGATTTTAACATGATAATGTGGAGTTTACCAAGAATTCATTTGTACTTATCATTCTTTAAAAGTAGTAGGGGATATTGTACTACTTGTTCAACTGTCCTATATTTAAAACTATAAAGCCAGAAATGTATTAAAAATAACAAAAATCTTTCAAGTGACCTTAAGAACAATTGGAATCGTTTGTGTATGTGTCACATACAACTCACACTTACTCCTGCCTTAATAAAATATCAGAAGTTTCTAGAGTTAATAATGAGTGAGATAGATAATTTTGCTCTTTTTTTGGGGGGGTATTTTATCAACTTGTTTATCATATAATTTATTTGTGCTGCATGTTGCTTATAAAACTACTTCCTGAATGTAATACTTGGTATGTACTTAATTATTTTGCCTATGGAGGTATTTTATAAATTAGTGTTTTTAGTATTATTTAACTTCAGATGGATGTTAGTGTGTGTGTATGTGTGTGGTGATAGAAATTTCTTTTTGAATATCCATATTTTATTGATCATTTTGAATATGATCTTAAACATTGTACTTCCTTCTGGACATAGTAACAAATTATAGAGTAATTTTTCTGCTTTTTAATTGGCTCCCTTATATGAGTAATGCAAGATTATAAAATGTATATTACAGTCTTATTTGTAGCTATTGATATTATCATCTAATAGATATCCATTGTTGCAATATCCAATTATCCTTTTATTTTCATACCTAAAAAAAGTTTTTCTCATTTTATTTCCACTGTTAAATAAATGGAATTTATCTGATTAAATAGAAAAATATTTGGGGACACTAGGGTGACTCAGCCTCTTAAGCATCTGACTCTTGATTTCAGCTCAGGTCATGATCTCAGGATCATGAGATCAAGCCCCAAGTCAGACTCTCTGCTCAGCAGAGTCTTCTTGAGATTCTCTCCCTCTGCCCCATTCCTGCTGGCACACCACACTCACTCCTTCTCTCAAATAAATAAAAAAATATATTTTACATTATATTTGTAGTACTCAGCATAGTGTTCATAAACTACACTAGAGTTCTTATACTGCTGCTTAAATTTTCAATATGTCAAGCATTCTTCTAAATGTTTTTGTTTTATATCACTAATATTTCATATTGTTTAATTGAATGGCTTACAGAAATAGAATATAATTCTATTATCAATCAATAAAATTCCTTTAAACCTGCAGTGTCTTTATTGGTGCAAGATGTACTTGCTGGTATATTTTGTGTTTTCTTACCTCATTTACAGGATTTTTTTGGTAGATCATTCATAGTTGGAAGCCACAAGAGCTTATGTCTCTTTCCATTACATGAAATACCAAATTTGACAGTGGTATGTTGACTATCTCAAACATTCTAAATACCCTGCTTTCCAATATAACTATCCATTTCCCTCACCAAGTCAGCAGTCTTCCTTATAGTTTGTTTTATTTTTCTTGCTAATATTAATTATATTATTTTAAAGATGGACTCTTGGTGGGATTAAAGACTAGTAATGAAATTATGGCATGTCGGGATGCCTAGGTGGCTCAGTTGGTTAAGTGGCTGCCTTCAGCTCAGGTCATGATCCCAGCGTCCTGGGATGGAGTCCCACATCAGGCTCCTTGCTCAGCAGGGAGCCTGCTTCTCCCTCTGCCTCTGCCTGCTACTCTGTCTGCCTGTGCTCGCTCCTGCTCTCTCTCTCTGACAAATAAAAAAAAAAAAAATCTTAAAAAAAAGAAAAGAAATTATGGCATGTCACATCAGAGCAAACCAAATGAAATAGTTACCTTTTTATTACTTGGGAAGTATAATAATATCTTTTGGAATGTTTGGTTTTATTATTATTTGACTAAAGAATTTCCTTAAGGAAAGTGCTTACTTTTAACTTCATTACATTTTAGCTGGAGAGACAGAAGATGAACAAGATAAACGAGTCAAATACATGGTATTTTAGAATGTGGTTAATGCTGTGAAGAAACACAGTACAGGAAAGTGGCTGTGTGTGTGTGTGTGTGTATGCATAGGGGCTTGAAGGTTGTAACTTTCAACAGTATATTAGTTTCTTATGGCTACTGTAACAAATTATCATGAACAACAGAAATGTATTTTCTCACATCAAGACATCTCCCCCTGCAGAAGCTCTTTCAGCTGCTGGTTGCTGTGGACATTCCTAGTGGCTACATCATTCTCATTTGTCTCTGTTTCACATTGCCTTACTTCTGTATCCCCTCCTCTTCTGTCTTATAACTTCCTCTGTCTTTCTCTTTTAAGTACTATTACTATTGGATTTAGGGCAAACTTGAATAATTAAGGATTACCCATCTCAGGATTCTTGGTTTAACCATTACCTGCAAGACACTTCTTCAAATAAAGTAATGTTCACAGATTCCAGGGATTTGATGTGACTATCTTTTGGGGCCAGCAATTTTTCAGACTACCACAATGATTAAACCCCAGAAGATTAGGTCAATTCTGAAATGGAGCAAAACAGTGCTTGCAATGAGGAAGAGAAAAGAATCAATCTTGAGATATACTATTTTGCAGGACTCTGCAGAAATAAAATTTATGCCTTTGCTATTTAATTAATTGGGTAATTAGAAATAATTATGGAAAAATGTGTATGCCAATGTGTATATTGGGAATCAGGCTCTCCAGGCACCACCATTAATTATTATATTTTCCTAGGGGAGCAGCTGGCCAGGAATCATTAGCACTGTAGAATAGCAGACAGCTTTAGGCCCCACACTGCATAGCACCATTATTATAAACATGAGAGTCCGGGCTGAATGTACCAGAAAGTTTATAAATATAGAGGGAGGCAAAAGGCATTTTGAGATATTCTTTTATAACAAGGGTTCTTCATGTAACAAGTGAGGGCGAAGTACTTTCTAGAGAAGCAGACTGCAGAAGGAAACCATACCTCAGGGAGAAGATAAAATGAAAAAAAAAAAAACAAAACCTATTTAGATTACAATATGGTTAGTGCTACATTTAAGGTAACTATCGGATGGGGGTGAGCATCAGGGGCTTTTTAAGCAAAGGAAACACAATACAAGACTATCAGATGTGGGTGAGCATCAGGGGCTTTTTAAGCAAAGGAAACACAATACAAGTCAAGTAGCAACAAAGAGCACATCATGTAGTGGTGAGGTTGGTGTGAAATGGATTGACCAGAGTGGATTTTGTTAAAGAAGGCAAGGTGGTAAATGCTGAAGAGTTTGGATACTCTTCTAGAAAGTAGATATCTGTGCTAAAGGTTTGACATTTCAGGGAAGCAGCCCCAAAGAAGCATAAATGATAAAGCTGTGCTTAATATGCAAATGAAGCTTGGGAAGAGGTATGGGAGCTCCAGTCTCACCCTCCTTTCCAAGCTGAGAGAAAGATGTTAGCTCCCTGCCGATGATCAAAATCTTTGTTTCTGACTATCTTTCCTGGAAATATGTGGCAGCTCCGTGTTGGTGAATTGGACCCTAGAACTGTGAAGCTCTAGGTAATAGGCTGGCCCAGGACTTTTTACGGTGCCAAAACAGTCACAGGACAAATTAGACGTACAAACCATGTTGGAGCTTTTGAATGTCACTTCCCAAACTAACCCTTGTCTACCAGTGAAACAACCTTTGATAAGGCCAAGTATCCATAGATGGATACTCTAGGTCTCCACCTCCCTTACCTTAACCCAAACTTTTTTTGGTTTTATTTTGTTTTATTTAATTTCTTTTCAGTGTAACAGAACTCATTGTTTATGCACCACACCCAGTGCTCCATGCAATATGTGCCCTCCATAATACCTACCACCAGGCTCCTCCAACCTCCCACCCCCGGCCCCTTCAAAACCCTCAGATTGTTTCTCAGAGTCCACAGTCTCTCATGGCTTGTCTCTCCCTCCGATTTCCCTCAACCCCCTTCTCTCCATCTCCCCATGTCCTCCGTGTTTAACCCAAACTTTTTTTTTTTTTTAAGATTTTATTCATTTGACAGACGGAGATCACAAGTAGGCAGAGAAGCAGGTAGAGAGAGAGGAGGAAGCAGGCTCCCCGCTGAGCAGAGAGCCCAATGCAGGGCTCTATCCCAGGACCCTGGGATCATGACCTGAGCCGAAGGCAGAGGCTTTAACCCATTGAGCCACCCAGGTGCCCCTTAACCCAAACTTTTAAGTGTGGTTTTTTTCTTCTCATTTTCCGACCAAAGAAGAGATAAAAATGAGAAAATAAAAAAATCTAAGTCATCTATAGAATGAAGTGCTTGGATGACCACAAAGCAGGTTTAGAATAGAGGAAGAAGAAAGAGGAGAGGAAGAGAAGCCAGACAGATGCAAGCTGCTAAGAGTGAGATCTATAACTTGAAGACTAAAGAGTTTTGAGAAATTTTCTTACTCTATCTACAGTCTATTTCCACATCACTCTCCCATACAGATAAACATATTGCATCAACGGGAAATTTCAGTAGATATCTGAACAATTGTTTGGTGCTTTTGGAGTCAGATTATCCTTTTCAATATGCAGACATTTTACATTTATTCTTTTCTTTCATTCCTCCTTCTCTCCCTCCCTTCCTTCCTTTTTCTTTCTTTTCTATTCTGTCTGTCTTCATACATTTCTATGAACATTTATTATGTTCTCTGCTCTGAGAGTATGTAAATTCTGAGATCTTGTTATTTTTACATTTTAATTTCAAATTTTCTTTTCCTCCCTTCCTTCTTTCCTCCCTTCCTTACCTTGCCTTGCCTTGCCTTGCCTTCCCTTCCCTTCCTTTTTAATAAAATTATGTCAATACTAAATGCAAGTTTTTACTTTGTACCTGACAAAATGACATTAAAAATGTATGTTTGTTCCTCAGTTAATTTGTGTGTTTACATATAAAGTAATATAATTTGGTCTGTGAGATCCAATACTGGTTCAGGTGATTAAAAAAAAATCAGTGAAAATTTAAAAAAATTACCAAGATTTGATCAGATTAATCTTTCACAGAGAGAGCTTTGCAGTGTGGACAGTGGATAAGAGAAGGCATAAGAGGTGATGGGGAAAATCCTGTGGGCCAGCAAATAAAGAAGGAATTTATGAGTATTGTTCAGGAGAAAGATAATACAGATATAAACTATAAGGGAATAAAAGTGAAGAGGAAAATGTATACTGAAGGTGAGGCTGCTGTTGATGTTTTTAGCAAAATAAGCAATGTTTGCTGATAAACTAGACATAAATGATAGGAAAAAGGTAACAGTTAGAAGACTCCATCTTCAAGCTTACATGGATGAGTGCGAGAATCACTGCAATGTAAATAGGAAGAACTGTAGGAAACACACATTTGGAAAAAGAGAGAAAGTAGTGATTATTTTGAAAGATTACAGCAGGCCTGTAGAAATACTCAACAAACATTTAAAGACTGGGCAAAATCTCTCAATTACAGAAGATACTAAAACAGCAAAACAAAACACAGAAAAAATTCCCAAACTTAAAATTATCCAAAAAAGCCCTTTATCTACTTTTCATGCTAAATGATGCTGGTACAGCCTATATGTATATCTCTGCTTTGATAAATGTGGGGTTTCACTCTTGAATATAAGGCTTTGTTTTCCAACTACATGCAGTTAATATGTCTCTGTGTGTGTATATGTATATATACTATACACACATATTATGGGTACCCTTGTATCTTACAGGCTTGATGAAGTATGATTTGCTAGAGTATGGGAAAAAATGTAATTCTCTAGTCTCCTAATGTTTTCAGTTTTACTGTTAAATACTTCAGTGATTTCATATATGCTTGTCTTCTGAATACAGAAGCCAGTTTGAACTTTATTGACTTTTTAATTTAATTTTTTCCTCCAAATAAAGTGCATCTGTACATATAAGTTGTATTGGTTTTCTATGGCTGCTGTAACAAATTATCACACATTTAGGGGCTTAAAACAACACAAATTTAGTATCTGGTAGTTCTGTGGGTTAACAGTCAACATAGGTTTCACTGACTAAAATCTAAATGCTGGTAGGGTTGCATTCTTTTCTGGAGGGACACTATATGGGAGAATCCATTTCCTTGCTTTTTTCCAATCTAGAAAAGCTGTCCACATATCCATAGGTCCCCTTGCTCCCTCTTTAATATAGTACCTCTTGGACCCTGATTGCATTGTCCTGTCTCCCTCCAACTCTCTCCTCTATTACCTCTGTTTTGCATTTTTAGGATTCAGCCCTTGTTGATTACATTGAGCCTCCCCAGATAAACCAATATAATCACCCTATTTTAAGGTTAGTTGATTGCCAAACAATTTAGTCTGAAACCTTAATTCTCCTTTGTCATAGAGTATATATAATCTCGGTTTCTATGGATTAAGATTGGACATCCTTGAGAGGTCATTATTATTCCCAATATACAAATCTGCTGGGCTTTTAGGTATTTGTCTGGATTCTATGATTTTCTAGAAAATAGGATTAAACCAAGATCTCCTTTCATGTCTATGGGAAGCTGCATTTAAAGTGGCCTCAAAGATCTCCACATTCAGTATTCCCCTTCTCAAGTGTGAGCTGAAATTACTAAATTACTTTTAATCGATAGAGTATGACAGATATGATGGGATGCCACTTCTGAGACTGTATTAGATAGACTGTGACTTTGATCTTATTGCTCTGACTTGATCTGTTGCTTCCTTCCTCACTTGCTTGGAGGCCAGCTTGCTGTCATATGAACTGCCCTCTGGAGAAGACTGTGAGGCAAGGAACTCAAGTTTCTGGCTAAACACTGTAAACATCTGGAGTTTACCAGTGGCAGCATAAGTAAGTCTGGAAATTAAACCATCTTCAGTTGAGACTTGAAACTATCACCAGTAGTACCTTGATTGTAGCTTTGGAAGAAGCTATTTTAATTTCATAAAAAAGTCCCTCAACTAGGCTATGCTTAGATTTCTCACCCATGGAAACTGTGAGATTAAAACAACAATAATTTAAGCCATTAAGTTTTGGTGTATTGTTATAGAACAATAGGTAAATGATGCATATTTTTGTATCTGAATGTAGGAAGTTCCCTTAACAAATATACATATATGCACATATATGCATGACTAGGCAATAAGCAAAAGTTGTAAGTATTTGAGGAGAATGTTAGAGAAAGCCAAAATTTCAATGGACAGACTATTCATAGAAGTAAGGACTTCAAGAATGTTGCTGAGGAGCGACACATCACTCAAAAGGAAGTGAATAACATTTTATTAGAAACCCTAGGAAGGAGGATCCTTGTTCTACAGTGTGGAAGGCTCCACACCACTGTTGTCTATAGTAATATGGAAAATAGGAGGTGTGCCTAATGAATTTGTTAATGTGGCTAAGGATACTAAAAGTGTTGAAGGTGTGGCCATTTCTCTTTCTGAGAGATGACTTGAGGAGGGAAGCATTGTGGAAATAAAACAAAACAAAAGGACTTTATGGTTTTGAAAATTCTCAGTTTCTAAGTGGCAAAATTGCTATAATTAAGAAATGACTTCTGAGCAGTTTTCAAGTACAGGGCATTGCCAGAAAACCTGGCCTAGAGATGAAGATGAGTCTCTGTCTCACGTTTTCTAAAAAAATATAACCTAATCAGGGAAATACAAATCAAAACCATGAGATACCACTTCAAACCAGTCAGAATGGCTAAAATGAACAAGTCAGGAAATGACAGATGTTGGTGAGGATGCGGAAAAAGGGGAACCCTCCTACACTGTTGGTGGGAATGCAAGCTGGTGCAACCACTCTGGAGAACAGCATGGAGGTTCCTCAAAAAGTTGAAAATAGAGCTACCCTATGACCCAGCAATTGCACTACTGGGTATTTACCCTAAGGATACAAACGTAGTGATCCAAAGGGGCACATGCACCCAAATGTTTATAGCAGCAATGTCCACAATAGCCAAGTTATGGAAAGAACCTAGATGTTCATCAACAGATGAATGGATAAAGAAGAGGTGGTATATATATACAATGGAATACTATGCAGCCATCAAAAGAAATGAAATCTTGCCATTTGCGATGACGTGGATGGAACTAGCAAAATAAGTCAATCGGAGAAAGACAACTATCGTATGATCTCCCTGACATGAGGAAGTGGAGATGCAAGGGGGGTAGGGGTTAAGGGGGTAGGAAAAGAATAAATGAAACAAGATGGGATCTGGAGGAAGACAAACCAAAAGAGACTCTTAATGTCACAAAACAAACTGAGGGTGGCTGGGGGGAGGGGAGTAGAGAGAGGGCGGTGGGGTAATGGACATTGGAGAGGGTATGTGCTATGGTGAGTGCTGTGAAGTGTGTAAACCTAGCGATTCACAGACCTGTACCCCTGGAGATAATAATACATTATATGTTTTTTAAAAATTTAAAAATTATATATAAAAAAACAATATAGCCTATAAGAAACTAAATGCTTACAGAAAGAGATTTGTGGGTGTGTCTTTTGCTTAATGGGAATGATATGATATTCACTTTAATATCTGCATAGAAAGTTCATTACATTAAATGCTGACAGCTTGAATTGAAAGGAGTAGAATTTCACTACAAAATGAAAAGAGACAGAGTAGTCTCAAATTTCTGTTGGCAGGAAATAGGCTGAGAAAACTACTCATTTGCAAACTTGTGCTACCCTTCTTGAATACAGGATTCCCCAGAGGGTGAACCTAAGAGTGAGGACAGTTGCCAGTTTAAGAACCATTGCCAAACTTATCTTCTCTGATGATACTGGAAGGGTTCTAATTTTTGAAATACTTATTGCAATATTTTAAAATTATTTTTCCCCATCTTAGATTCTATTATGCACTGAGCTATGAGTTATTGAAAATATGAATTTTGTTTTCCATCTCTGTGACCTTACCACCTATCAATATCTGGCACTAGATATAGTGCTTGATAAATATATATTGAATGAATGAGAGAGCAAATTAAATATATGACCTGCTATTAGAAACAAATGAAAAATAACTCCATCTTTGATGTTAATGAAATTTTCTTTATATACATCTCCTAAAGCATAAACATATTATATATTTTATTAATATTAAAGATTTTTACTTTAAGGAGAGTTGCTTTTTATTTTATTTTAGTAGCAATAGGGGCTTCTATTTTGTTGTTTTATTTTTTCTCATTTCCTTTTATTTCTTTACTAAGCCCTTTCTAAACTTATATTAGAAAATATCTAAGGATTTTTCCTTTTTGTACTACTTTTATTTTTAAGACATACTTTTAGGAAGATTGTCCTTATTATATCTTATAGATGAGATCTCAGTTCAACATTAATTCATTGTTAGAAATCATTTTGGCTTATTGGATTATCTTTAACCTATTTTCAAGTTGTGATTTGCCTTTAAATTTTAAATTTAGTAATCCTATTGGATGTCTGATAAAACTGTCATTTTAAAAATTATACTTTTCTCTCTTTCAGTTTTACGTCCTTGATGCCCAGTGAGGTAAGAGAGGGCAAGGAAACATTATCACTTTGGTGGCTTTTTATTCATCATCGTCTGTGTACCTACATGTTTCTGTTTCGAGCCTCAGGGGATGTTCTTTTAACATGTACTCTATTATTTAGAATGTATTTTTATTAAATAAAAACCTAGAATTTAAACATTGTCCCAGTAAATTTTATTTATTTTTGTAAAAATAGCTTAAGACATCTTTTTGGTAAAATCATTCATTTTGGTCCTATATTGTCATGAGGATGTCAGTTATAGTCTTTTAGTATATATTTATTCTCCACAGCTTATAATACAGTGCACCAGAAGAATTTATATGATAGAAATCTGCTATTTCTGAAAAACTGACCCCTTGTTTTCTTGATTGTTTTTTTCTTTCTTTTTTTTTAAAAGATTTTATTTATTTATTTGAGAGACAGAGAGAGTGAGCACAGGCAGGGTGAAAGGCAGAGGGAGAAGCAGACACAGAGCCCAGTGTGGGGCTTGATTCTGGGATCATGACCTGAGCTAAAGGTAGACGTTCAATGAACTGAGCGACCCAGGTGCCCCCACTTGTTTTATTGAAATTGGTTTATGATTTTTACATTGTTGGTGCTTCTCTTCCATGTCTGATATATCTTATCTATTAAGGATATGACTACTATTCTTAATGAATTACATATTCTCTATTAAAGATAAGATATCATCTTTCTTCTCCCTAAACACTAAAATCTTTGTAACCCTTTAAAATGAGAACATAGTCTACATACAATTACATTACCAGTAATTGCACTTAAATTTAAAAAAATATGGGATGATGGGGCACTTGGGTGGCTTAGTCTGTCAGGTATCCCACTACTGTTTTTGGCTCAGGTCTTGATCTCAGGGTCATGATCTCAGGGTCCTGGGATTGAGACTTGCATCAGGTTACATGCCAAGAGCATGCAACCTGCTTGACATTCTCTCTTTCTGAGAATCTGTCTCCCTTTGCCCCTATATTTCCCTTACATGCTCATTTTTTAAAGCCAGCATTTATCAAATTAGGAGGTTATATAAAGAGTAGGTACCTTTTCTTATTACTTTTATAGGGATTAAATTGTTTGGTAATCATAAAAATAGGATGGAAATACTAAGTATAGAAAATTTAATGTCTACAGTATCATTTAATATTATTTTAGTCACAGGTTTCCAAATAACAACTAATATTTAATTAAAATTGCATATATCTGTGCTCTGTAGGTAATCTACATTTATTATATATTTGCATGCTAATAGCAAGTAATTTTATTTCTTGATATAACAAGCTTTTAAGGCTTATTCTTGTCTGTTTCCATGAAATTGCTTATCCAGTTATTCCTCATCATGATTCAGGGCCAGTGTTTCTCTCTGAGGAAAATGCTGGGGACTCTCTTTCTGTATACAAAAGCAGTTACTCAGATAAACAAAGACTAACAGCTCCAGTTTCAGGTTTTGGTTTCAGTAACAGCTTCAGCTATAGGCTAAGGAAATACTTGTGGAGCTGCAATAAAGTCCATATACTTAGTATAGTGAGTGAAGGGAATGGGGTTGTGCATTTAGAGAGGTAGGTAGAGACCAGTTATAAAATACTTTTAAGTCTAATAGGCATTTAAAAGAAATCTCTTACTAAGGAAAATGGAGAATGATCAGACAATTTTAAGCAAGGGAGTGTATCCATGCAGAAAATGATTTGGCAGAAAGTAATAGTGGAAGTAAGAATGATAGATAGGAAGCTATTTTATTTGTATTTGAAAGAGATAATGAGTAGAATTGTGGTACTAGAGATGGAGAGAATGAAAAGACTCAAAACATTTTTTTGGATTAGAATCAAGAGGCTTTATTGACAGATTGGGTGAGGGAAATGAAAGGAGGAGGAAATGTCAAAGAAGACTACCAGTTTTCTGTCTGGAGAACTTGAGTAGATGGAGATGCTTGTAAATTAGATGGGGAACATTGGAGGTAGAATAGGTATGAACAGTGCACAGGGATTATGAGTTGAATTTTGAAAATTTACTTAAAAATCTATGAGGGAGTGAGGTAAAACTGTCATGTTAGTTTAGAAGAGAGGTCTGTGCAGAATATTTACATTGAGAAATTGCCAGACTGATAATATTACAAGTCATCAGACATAAGCTCATCTAATAAGATGTACAGAGATGATGAAAAGAAGAGAGTCCAGGACTGGTTTTCAAGGAACTCCAACATTTATAGGTTAAACAGTCATAAAAGAATCAGTGAAGTATACTGAAAAGCTCCTGGAAATGAAATCTATCAATAAGCTGAGAGGAAGTTGTGCAGTATAGTTTTTGTTAGTGCTCTAGAATTAAACTACCTGAGTACAAACCCTGGGTTTCACATTAATGGGATCCAAGTTTGATGTAAGTTGGTCACTTAACCTCTTTATTCTAGTTCCCATTGGTAAACAGTGCCCATCTTACAAGGTCATTGACAGGACAAAGAAATATATTTTGTTCATTGTTATATTTTCAGTAACCTTAATGTATAGAATAAATTGGACATATAATAAGACCTATGGTTGACATACAATGTTACATTATCTTCAGTGTACAACATAGTGATTCAAGAAGTCTATGGGTTATGCTGTGCTCACCACAAGTGAAGCCACCACCTGTCACCATATGATGCTATTACAATACCAGTGATTATATTCTCTGACCATTTATCCCATGACTTATTCTTTCCATAACTGGAAGCCTATATCTCCCACTATCCTTCACCATTTTACCCATCTTCCCATCTCCCTCCTGTCTTGCAACCATCAATTCTCTGTATTTATGGGTCTGTTTCTGTTTTTCTGTTTGTTTCACTTTTTTAGATTCCATATATGAGTACAATCATATAGTATTTGTCTTTCTCTGTCTGACTTATCTTACTTAGCATAATACCCTCTAGGTCCATCCATGTTGTTGCAAATGGCAAGATCTAATTCCTTCTTATGGCTGAGTAATATTGCATTCTGTGTGTCTACTATATACCACATCTTTCTCCATTCATCTGTTGATGGACACTTGGGTTGCAGTTTAGTCTGAGCCAGGTCTCATACCAAAGATCTGATTTAATTGCTCTGAGGTGGGGCTTGAGGCAGGTGATTCTAATGTATAGTAACAGGAGTGGTCCTTTGTGCTTCATGCTGCCATGCACTGCTCCATTTTCTCCTTAAGATAATGTGTGTTCATAACAATGAAAATAGAGAAAGGGAAATGAGACAATTGATTGCATTTACTATTGCACAATGAACCATAAGATACCTGGGAATAAACCTAACCAAAGAGGTAAGGGATCTGTACTTGAGGAATTACAGAAAACTCATGAAAGAAACTGAAGAAGACACAAAAAGATGGAAGAGCATTCCATGCTCATGGATCAGAAGAATAAACATTGTTAAAATGGCTATGCCGCCTAGAGAAATCTATCTTTCAATGCCATCCCAATTAAAATTCCACCAGGTGGGAACAAACAATCCTAAAATTTGTATGGAACCAGAAGAGACCCGGGATTGCTAAGGAAATGTTAAAAAAGTAAAACAAAACTGAGGGCATCACGTTACCTGATACAAGCTTTACTACAAAGCTGCGATCACCAAGACAGTATGGTACTGGCACAAAAACAGACACATAGACCAATGGAACAGAGTAGAGAGCCCAGAGATATGGCCCCTCAACTCTATGGTCAAATAATCTTCGACAAAGCAGGAAAAAATATCCAGTGGAGAAAAGACAGTCTCTTCAATAAATGGTGCTGGGAAAATTGGACAGCTAAGTATAGAGGAATGAAGCTTGACCATTCTCTTACACCATACACAAAGATAAACTCAAAATGGATAAAAGACCTCAACATGAGGCAGAAATCTATCAAAATCCTGGAGGAGAACATAGGCAGTAACCCGTTCAACATCGGCCACAGCAACTTTCAAAACATGTCCCCAAAGGCAAAGGAAACAAAAGCAAAAATGAACTTTTGGGACTTCATCAAGATCAAAAGCTTTTGCACAGCAAAGGAAACAGTCTACAAAACAAAGAGGCAACCCATGGAATGGGAGAGGATATTCTCAAATGACAGTACAGACAAATATAAAGAACTCCTCAAACTCAAACACATGAAACAGATAATCACATCAAAAAATGGGCAGAAGACATGAACAGACACTTCTCCAAAGAAGACATACAAATGGCTAAGAGACACATGAAAAAATGTTCATCATCACTAGCCATCATGGAGATTCAAATCAAAACCACATTGAAATACCATCTTACACAAGTTAGAATGGCTAAACTCAGCAAGACGAGAAACAAGTGTTGGAGAGGATGTGGAGAAAAGGGAACCCTCTTATACTATTGGTGGGAATGCAAGTTGGTGCAGCCACTTTGGAAAACAGTGTGGAGATTCCTTAAGGAATTAAAAATAAAACTACCCTACAACCCAGCAATTGCACTACTGGGTATTTACCCCAAAGATACAGATGTATTGAAAAGAAGGGCCATCTGTACTCCAAGGTTCACAGCAGCAAGGGCCAGAGTCGCTAAATTGTGGAAAGAACAAAGATGCCTTTCAACAGACGAATGGATAAAGAAGATATGGTCCATGTATACAATGGAATATTATGCCTCCATCAGAAAGGATTAATACCCAACTTTTGTATCAATATGGGCAGGACTAGAGGATATTATGCTGAGTGAAATAAGTCAAGCAGAGAGAGTCAATTATCATATGGTTTCACTTACTTGTGGAGCATAAGGAATAACATGAAGGACATTGGGAGATGGAGAGGAGAAGTGAGTTGGGGGAAATTGGAAGGGGAGACAAACCATGAGAGACTGTGGACTCTGAGAAATAAACTGAGTGTTTTGGAGGAAAGAGAGGTGGGGGGTTGGGTGAGCCTGGTCATGGGTATTAAGGAGGGCATGTACTGCATGGAACACTGGGTGTGGTGCATAAACAATGAATTTTGGAACATTGAAAAAAATAAAAGTAAATTTTAAAAAAAGAAAGCTAAAAAAAAAAAGATCATCTGTGTTCATATGGTTAAAATGTCAGCTGAGGGCCATAATACCTTGGGTTAGAGGTCAGTTAGGATTTACTCAGGCTGTTTCTTCCTCCTGGATTGCCTTTTCAATCATTTCTCCTGTCTGACCACTAAAACTATTTCCTGGAAGTTCTCTCTCTCTTTCTCTCCAGGAATTTCCAAAGTGCTTTACTGACACCACTGCAAAATGTCACATTTGTGGTTTTCTACTTCATATTTCCTTTTTATGTTCATATAAATAGATATAATGAAAATATATACTGAAGATATTAAATTCAGCTTTGATTCTCCTAAAACTCCCAGTATTGTATTTTTACCTAGAAAGTACTTATTAAATATTTGCTGAATAAGTAAATATATAGGTGAATATGGTAAGTTGCATTTGACTGTTATAAGAAGTTGGCTTTTTGGATGAAATTTTATGTAATACTAAATTGCATTAAAATTTAACTATCTGGTTGATTTTCAGCTATCTGGAACAAATAGCTGAATTATCTATTTTATAATTGCTATATATTTTAGAGATCCTTATTAGATGGGTTTGACTAAAAAAATATATTTTAACTGACTAATCTATATATATGCATCAAGTTCCATAAAAAAGTGATGATCCTAAAAGCTGCCCTACCTATGAAATTAAACATTTGAATTTTAGTGCAATGGTCAAATGTAGTTCACCTCCAGTTTTCTGACTTAAGAATTCTTAGATAAAAGTAAAATATTGGGATGTCAGAAGTTTGGTCTTTGATGTGCTAAGCTACCATTTGTTCAGGCTCCTACAGTAGTACCAGCAATAGAAAACTGATATTTTGCTTCTTTAATAGCAGCTCTTTTGTCAGTGTCTAATGAAATTTAAAGGGATTTAAAATGACTTAATTCTGATTGGAGTTCTTTATATTTAGTTTTACCTTTGAGCCCAAATATCACTACCTTCTTTGCATGTAGACAAGGCCACTATAAGGATAGCACTGTCAGGAAAGTATGAAAGATGAAACTAAATTTACTAGCTTTTCCCTTTTAATTTTGTTTTTAAACTGCTTAGAGGCCCTTCAGAAACACTGCTGTTTACAAGATTACCAAACTGGTGGAAAACATTGAAACATTAAAATGTTGAACTGCTATTGTGACTCATAAACACATTCATAAAGAAAGGCAAAGCCAATTAAAAAAATAAATTCCTCATGTACTGTAAGATAAATTGCTGCAAGCCAACCAGTAAAAATAATAGAGCTGTCAAAACAATATAATTTCTGTGCACAAACCAAAGCATATCCAATATAATAATAGAATGAAGATTTCCTGAATAAATACCTAGTCAGGAATGAACTGCCAGGGAAAATACATTTATTTAGCCCTCACTTAGTTCATCGAAACAAATGTCTGCTTATAAGTTTGTAATATTTGACAGGAGGAAGATTATAGCTCAGTCATGGCCTCCAATAACTTAAAATATTGGAAGCTTTAGACCTTGCTCAGTTAAATGAGTTACCCAAATGTTCACATTTACAGATTGATAATCTGGATATAGACTGGGACACTTCACTATCTGTGAACTGATAAATGATCAAAGCATTTAGGTTGATAGATCAGGGTCTTTTGCTAAATAAATTAAAGTAAATAGGAGTAACTGATCAGGCTGTTGGATGGCCTAATGGGTATTTGTCAAATTAATCTCAGTCAGTGGTTGTGAAAAGATAGGTTCTAATTCCATCTTGTTCATTAGAGGACAAAGTGTATTCTTGAATTCTGAGTGATCACAGAGCATTCACTTAGATAAGTGAATTATATACTATCACACAAAACCAGAATTGTATGTAATGCTGCCTTTTACCCACACAGAGCTATAAATATGGCTCAAATAATAAATACCAGTATCCATAATAGGAAATCAGTTGTGGAGGCACATTAACAAAATCATTCATGCAGATCCTTTGATTTGTGAGGAGAGGGACACAGGTACACCTCATTGAGGTAGACACCAGGTAAGGATTTTAGGGAAATCACTTTTTTGAAACTTATAGAGACTGCTCAGAAGAGATAACATCTTAATTTCAAATCAGCAGAAATACGTAAGAGAATTACAATTATTTAGAGGAGGGATGATGAGAATCAGTTGTGTCAAGGATTATTTCTGGAACACAGGAGTTCTGTGTTCCAGAATTCAGAGTCTTCAGAGAATCCAGAATTCTGAGTATTCAGAAATACTCAGTGATCTGAAAGTGAGAAAAGAATATTCATGGAAACAATAGGGTTTCTTCTGGAAACCCAAATATAAAAAGAAAAAGAGATGAGTAGAAGTCATTATTTGGGACAGTTATTATGAAAAAGGTGATTCAAGGTAGTTACCATATTAAAATGTGCTGAATTATTTATCCATTACAACTAAACCTCATCTTCTATGTAAGATCTTTAACTCACTGATACTATCTCACTTTTATGATATATCATATGACTTTATATGATCAAGTAGCTCTGGTTCCAGTGTTTTCTCCATCTTGTTTACAACCAAAACTAATTCCTGAAACTCATGCAATCCTAAATGTCATGACTCTGCTTTCTGTTATAAATGATCTTTATTAGTGTTAAAAGATAAATTGAGGCATATTAAACATTTTAAGAGTTTACTGAGAAAAAAGTTATTCAAATTGGGCAGTATCCAATCTAGCAGATAGAAAGGAATTCTGAGAAACTATACAAAATAGACTTTTATAGATTGAAGATGAATGGAAGGAGTCTATCAGGCAGATTACCTAACCAGGACTGATCAGGGGGTTCCTGTTTGACTGGTTTAAGATTCCACTTCTGGGAGAGCTGAAACTATAACTAAGGTAAGTGTCAGGTTGGTGATGTGGGACTTAGGATAAGCAACTCCATTTTTGGCCTATTGTCCTTTTGTTTCTTTGTTTTAAATATTTCCTCCATTTTGATAAGACTCTCAGCCTAACTGAGACACTTAATCAGAAATTTAGGCATTCATGCTACTCTCAGCTACTATTTGGGAGTTCTTGTAGTTTTCGCTAAATCTCTGTGTGGTATTCATAGGGCACTACATTGGGGTCACATTCTTTAAGTTTATCATTCTCTTTTTTCTTTTTTCTATGTTTTATTTTTAGGAAGATCATTTTCTTGGTGGTTAGTGGCTATGAAGATGAACCTAAAGCTTATGGGAGATTACAGTGTATCAGAAAGACTACTATGACTATTATAAGTAGGATAAATCCCAATGTCTGGAGTACACTTTGAAGCCGTGGTCACCAAGACCCAAACCAATCAGAATCAAATAAGTCCCTGTTGAAGGAGTCACTTTCTTAAGCCAACTGGCTTGTTCATGGATCTAGTGTAGCTAAGTTTCAGCTTTCCTAGAAGTATCAATTCAAGGGCAGCAAGTGATGTTGGTTCTAGCAAAACATCTCCTTGATCAGCTAAAAGATAATCAA
Source organism: Taxidea taxus jeffersonii (assembly GCA_003697995.1). NCBI lineage: Eukaryota > Metazoa > Chordata > Mammalia > Carnivora > Mustelidae > Taxidea > Taxidea taxus. The sequence continues at coordinate 248,205 of ML103327.1, forward strand.
GAACTATTCTATTATCAAGAAAAACTTTGGCCAGTGGGTCTAGGGACATTTTTTTCTCCCCCCAGCTGTTTGTTTAACCACAGAATCTGCAGTAGCTTCAAGAGTTAAGGAAAGGTTCCTGATCAGAACCTCCTTTGCATTTATTCCTAACCAGGGGAGTAGGGATCCAAGGAAGCAAATTTTGAATCTTGAATACCTCCTGGTAATTCCCACTTGAGTGCATGGCTTGGGAGTAAAAAGGTGGCAGCCATAGAGGCCAGTAAAATTTAAGTTTGTAAACCACATAGGTAATTTTATTCTTGTTATCCTAACCTTGTATCCTTGTCTTTGTCCAGAGCCTGGATGCAAGATTCCCTGGGTTTGGGGTTGCTAAACAGGGATAGAGAAATGGGCTCTCAGAGCAGACTGAGTTTATTCTAGAGGAAATGAAGCATTGGAAATTTAGGAGGAGTTTTTCATGGGCAGGACTATAGGATTACCCACATAGCAAATATAACAGTTATTTGGTGGCTGCACTGGCCCACTTTGCAATGGCCTGAGATATGTGAACTTTCCATGGCAGAGCAAGGAAAAAGGTGAACAAAAGAATCATAAAGACTTTCATGATATAAGAATTAGGAAAAAAGATGGAGAAGGAAGGAGGAGTGGAAACAAATGTTCTTGAGCTGACATCTTGAGAGGAAGCTGTCTCTATCGATATTGGCTACATCTCTTCCTAATCAATTTGATTTTGAGGTCTCCAGCATTTATCAGATATCAGTTGGTGCCTTCTTCAGTTGTAAAATATGCACCCGAGTTTCAACACTCTGCAGTTTGGTCAAAAGTACTTGTTTGTGTCCTTTCCTTAATCTCACTTTTTCAAAGCATTAGAGTTAAAATGAGCCTGTAGATGACAAATGGCTTTAAAATGCCCATATTTTAAGATTTGATGATAGTTCATTAAGATGGGATTGACAAAGAAATTTGGTTATTTTTGTGACATACAACATTTTAAGATAATGGAATTGTGACTGATAACTTTATACCAGGACTTATTAGATTGTTAGAGATTTCTACATCTAGAACACTTATATTAATAACATACATTCATGAAATATAGTCTAAGAAGGTTTATCTCTTATTTGATGATGCTTCCCATGTAATTTTACATACCAAATAAACCTAATTAGTTTAATATGTCTCTTTTACAAGTGAAAGACAAACTTTGAGATTTTTTAGGAGCCCTCTGAGAAATCTCAGAGTTACTCTGAGATCAAAAAGATACCTTTTAGGGGCACCTGAGTGGCTCAGTTGGTTAAGCCACTGCCTTCAGCTCAGGTCATGATCCCGGAGGCCCGGGATTGAGTCCCATATCAGGCTCCAGCTCCACAAGGAGTATGCTTCTCCCTCTGACCTTCTCCCCTCTCATGCTCACTCTCTCTGTCTCTCTCTCAAATAAATAAATAAATAAATAAAATCTTTAAAAAAAAAAGATACCTTTTAGAATTCAATTTTGGGAGGCTGCCAAAAATGTTAAAAGGTCTGAACATTTGACTAAATAAGATCACATATCATTATGAAATAATACTTAATTATCTATTTAACTAAACTGCAATAGAATAAATGTAATACAGAAGGTTACAAAGCTGTGAACAAAAGTTAACTATTTTAACATTGAAAAGATTGGGTTTTCTTAAATATCAAAGATCTGACAGTGGGAGGCACAGAAATTATTTTGCTAAGAAACAAAATCTTTGCTTTCCAGGTAGATTACCCAAGAGGTTAAACACACACACACACACACACACACACACACACACACACACCTCTCAAGGTATGTCATCAAAAGCAGACCGATAGTCCAAGAACTCTCCTTTTAACTGAGAGAAAACCAATTCTAATTTTGATATTAAAATTCATTCCTTAAAAACTTAAATAAATTAGTTCCAATCTTAGCTTGATCATACATACAATTTATTTCCCAAGATTCCTTTTCCACAAAACGTCTACAACTATTTTGTGTCCATTAAGATTTTTGTGCTATTTTTTTCTCATCCTGAAACAACCAGTCATAATTCTTTCCTGCCTGTTTTTCATATACAGTTGTTTCCTTTCACTCTTATTATTCTTAATAGTTTATATGTGTTGATTAGTATTTTTAACTTTTAGAACTTTTTATTCCTAGTGAAAAAAAAGTAGTAATCAATTGTGGATTGTCTGTTATACCAGCATACTCTAGATTGGCAAATTTATAAAAACATCTTTTAATTTCTAGAAGTACATTCTTTCTCATGGTAAAATTTTCAGTGTGGCATAAGACACATTTACCAATAGACAAATATATTTTTAGTTCATTTGTAATAAGACAAAAGTAGATAAACTTGTGTTCATTAATTAATATTTCAGTCTTAATAACATTTTATTTGGAAATGATCTAGATAGTCACTGAATATCCATCCTTTAGCTTCTTTCAGTATAACTTCTAAGCTTTCAAGTTACTAAGGGTCTGTGGATTGCACAGGTGGTTTTATTCCAGTTATCTTTGCCCTGTGTCCCTTTGTACAGAGCTTGGGTGCAAAATTCCATGAGTTTGGGGTTGTTAGCCTGAAGCAGGAGAATGGACCCTCAGACTTAGGGAGTCTGACACAATAGCGAAAGGACTGAGTTTATCCCAAAAAAGATTTTGGAAAATATTTTTAAGTAGAAATATAAGGTATTATTATTATTGAAAAGTTTATTTGTAAACTTTTATCTTATTGATATCTATTTAATTTATCCTTAAACAATTATGCTTAGATTACTTATGAAAATGTCATGAGGGGCACCTGGGTGGCTCAGTGGGTTAAAGCCTCTGCCTTTGGCTTGGGTCATGATCTCAGGGTCCTGGGATTGAGCCCTGCATTGGGCTCTCTGCTCAGTGGGGAGCCTGCTTCCCCTTCTTTCTCTGCCTGCCTCTCTGCCTACTTGTGATCTCTCTCTGTCAAATAAGTAAATAAAATCTTTTAAAAAAATGTCATGAGACATTAAATAGCCAACCATCATTGTAAATTATCTTTTTGGCTGACAAATTCTATAACAGAGATAATATGAATTTATTTGACTTTTAGTAAACCTAGGTAGAATAAAAATATATTTAATTCTGATAACACTTCTTCTTTTTCCCCTTCCCCATCCCCTTCTTTGTCCTCTTTCTCCTTCTCCCCCTTCTTCCTCCTTCTCCCCCTTCTTCCTCCTTCCCTTTCCCCCTCCTCTTCTTCCCCATCCTTCCTCCCCTTCCTCCTCCTCCTCCTCTTCCTTCAGAATTATCTTGATTCCTAGAAAGGTATCATACTTACATCTCAAAAGACACAGAGAAAGATGCAATTTCCACCAAGAACTTTTGTTCTCTAATTCCATATCTTTTATAATATCTTCCAAGCCTTTTGAGACAAATAAGGGAGGTTCTGTGATTGATTAAAAAAGGGTGTAGGTGGGCTTTGAATTGGTTTTAGAGTAGCATTTCTATTCTCAGAAGACTTCATTTGTAAATCAAGTTCAGTTATTTTTAATTCCTTGAAGAACGGGGTTGCAACCTGAATTATATCAAGAGGGACTCACCCATCTAAGTACATTTTCTTCAGTTTACTTCTTTATATCAAGGAAATCAAACAATTTCTAAGTTCTAGATTTAGAGCTATGTGTCTTTGGAATGTTTTAGTAAATCCTTCAATAAAGGCTTCAGAGTGCCCCACCTCCCCACCGTATATATTGTTTCATTTATCTTAGGAAGGAAGAAGTTAAAGTTTCTATAAGGCTCTGAATATCAGCTTCCAGCTGGGCCAACTCCTTACCATAGAGTTACTTAAAACAAACAAACAAGGAGTCCTTTTGGGTATCTTACCAGATTTCAACCAGGACAAACAGTAAATAATCGTTGTAATATTGAGCAACCCCATGGACACAAGAAGCATCCTTAAAGAGGATGCAAAAGACGCTACTCTTCTGAGATCCAGAGTCATTCCCAAAGATAACCAAAAGAAAGACTAAGACAATTCCCTTGAGAGCTGGCAATAGTGAGTAGAACCCTGGCTGTAAATGGAGTGCAGTTCATATATCTGTCCAACTTTATGTTTAAACCCCAGCCTGACAGTTGCCAACGCAAGCAGTCAGGACACAAAATGAGACAAGATGGTAATAGCTATCCTTGGGAAAGAAAGGATCTACATCTGATGGGTACTTGAAGACAAATTCATGAGTAACAATTTGAAGATCTGATTATCACTTTTTGTTATTGTTGCCTCTCAATCTGAATTTGGAAAGGAATGTACAACATTAAATTTTACATTCCTCTTTGACCAGGCATCACAGATAGAAATCTGGGAGAGCTTTGTTAAGCGTTCTCATTTGCTGGCTTTTGTTAGTTTTCCCAGGATCCTGCTTGCAGGCTGTGGAATAAATGGGATGTCTCAACCAGTCTTATCCTGGTCACTAGATATTGTTGAGGAGGAAAAATAATGTTCCCTCTACCTTTTGTGATGAGTACTTGATTGGGACTTCTTTTTTTCTAACTAAGATAAATGGATACACTTGTTTGGGTTAAAAATTCTCTACTGTGGCCACTGTAATTCAATATTTGATAAAGTTAACCGTGTTCAGGCTTAAACAAAATTTTAGTCACCTGAGGCTTCACATGGGACTCAGTTTGGTTTTTAAGTCAGACTCAGTTTGACCCTGGACCCAGTCTTGTTTCTAAGTAAGAACTAGTTGAGTTTTGAAGTTGGACCTAGTCTGACTCCTGCTGGTTTCCAGATCCAATATGGAAAATAAAATGCTCAAATAAAGTTATAACACATAGCTTATAATACAAAAGCTACAGAGCTATAATCTCTGAGAGACTTATCCACTGCCTCAAAAGGCCGTGAGAAAATGGTGAGCTCAAGGGACTTAACAGGTATCTATACCTATTTGATTGTTGCTCCTGGGAGCTGTTGGGGGTCTCCAGTTACCTCTTCTGACACTAGAAGTGTTAAAAGGTAAAATGAGTCATATAAAAGTTTTCAGTTTATTTGAGAAAAAAATCAATTTTAATTGGGCAGCATCCAATCTAGCAGAAAGGATCTCAGAGTTGCAGTAAACCTGAAAGTTTATAGGCAAAAGGGAGAGGGAACAAGGAAGTTATACTAGATGAAAAAGTGGGTTGGTTTTTACAAGATTACTTTAGGGGAAAATAATAATTTGCTGATCAGGCAATTCCTGCTTGACTGGTTTAAGATTCCATTTCTGGGAGAGCCAAAACTGTGAAGTCTCAGTTTGGTGACATGTGGTTTTGCATAAGTGATTCTATATGGGGTCTATTGTCTTTGTCTTAATTGTTGTTTGCTTGTTTTTTAACATTAGATAAACTAATCTGTGATAGCTAAGTATCTTCTTAATTACCTAGGCAATATGATTTTTGAAAATAACTTAAATGTACCTATTTCTGGAATAATACTTAACGACTCTATGCTAGAAATTTCAGATTCACTGGTGATTTAACAGGGAAGATATCAGGGTGAGGAAAGAGTCTTAGTATTATATAAATTTGATCTGCTATCAACTATGTCTACTTTATGCCCTTTTAACATTAATTTGAACTATGTAATTAAGTCAAAGGTGGAACTACTGATTCAGGAGAGAGCTGGAATGCTGTGCATTTCACCGGATTTTCCACTGCTCAGCATCTCTTTCCAATCAGCTCCATGCTGGGAGAGACATTATTATCTCTGAAACTGATAAAAGATAGCCCCACCTCCTGTTGTCTGTTTCCTGTTAAGCTTCTTGTTCATATGCAGAGAGCCCACAGAGAAGATACTGAATGACCAACAGGTGTCTGCAGACCAAGCAGATCACTGGAGCAAAACATCCTAATGGCTGTTTCCATTCCATTCTGTGTTTCTAATTGGCTCCAACATGCCTGTTAGTCTTTTTGCCTGTTTTTTTTTTTCTTCTAACCTTTTGTGACTTTAATTTGGTTTTGTGGTACTTATAAAGAAAGATTGGAGATAGCATGTTTCAAATCTAAAGATCACCAAGCATATATTAGAGCTCTGCTTCTTTAACTTTCCTAAGAGGGCATCTGGAATAATACTTGTTTTCTGGAAAGGCTGATGTTTGCTTGGCAATCTTACCACTCTGAAGATTATTCTTCAGTAATATTTTCTGGCTAATGACAACACATATTCTATCTCTGTGCTTGTGCTGATGGTTCTTTACACTTAATTGTTTAATTTTCTTTCACAGCTCATTAGAAACTGTTTTTCTCCTATAGTAAGTATTGGTACCCTATTATGCATTCAGCAAATATGTACTGACCACTTTCTAACTGCTAAGAACCATCCTAGAACCTGGGATTACAATGATAATAAGAAAATGTAGATTCTGTTCCTCTTGTCATGAAGTTTTCATTAGCTGAATTGTTATTTAAAAATGTAAAATTAAAAAAAATAAAAATATAAAATTACCATAGCTTTATGTGGATAGGGAATGTATATATTGACAAGTGTGCATGAGTTAGTAGATTTTACCACACCTGGAGAACAGGCAAGGCTTCAGTAAGAAAATGATCTTTATGCCAAATTCTGGAAGCAAAGTAAAAATTAAATTAGAGGAATGGAGGAAGAAAGGCCATGCATAAATGCTCTGTTGCAGAATGAAGCATGTGTTATTTATGGAAGAATTTATGGAAAGCAAGAGATGAGCTAAAGGTAAAGAGATTGGTAGAAATCAGATCATGAAGAAATCAGCTATTGAGGGATTTGTAAGCCATATTAAGAATTTTTGGCCTTTCCTGGAATCATAACAAATCAGTGAAGACTTGGTGCTCGGTTTGGGGAACACAATCAGAAGATTGTTCTGCCTGCAGCATAGAGACTAGGAGAAAGTTTAGATGCAGGGTGCCCAATTAAGAAGCTATTACCATAGCAGAGAACAGACATAAAAGTAAATGAAAATAGGCTAGTGTGGTAGAACTTATTGGAAAGAAGGAGATAAATTCAAGGAATATGTAAAAAGTAGCATCATTACATGTGGGGATGGATTGGATATGGGTGTGAAGGTTGTGGAGAGGGAAAGGATGGTATCAAGGATATTGCCTAGTTTTCTGAGCTGAGAGAACACAAGGCTTTGGGGAATAGATCATGGGTTCTGTTTTGGACAATATTGAGTTTGAAATAACTTTGAGAAACCCAAGTTAATATTAAAAAGAAAAAAAAATGGTTGTGTGTGTGAGTTTCTAATAGAGAATGTCTAGGCCACTGCAAAGTATGAACCATCTGCTTACATGTGGTAGTTAAACCTATGTTCTTTTGTATTAGTGATTTGCAAATATAGACTCATTTAATCTTTGTGACAATGCAATGAAATAAATACCATTATAATCCTCATCTCAAAATAAATGGTAACACTGAGATAAAATGAGGTGAAGCTCTTGCCATTACGACAAAACTCATGAGTGTCAGAGCTGAGATTTAACCCAGGCAGGTTGGGAAAAGCATTCATATTCTTAATCATCTGTTATGCCACCAGTCATGAATGAAATTGTTTAAGGAATAGCTATGGTTTGATTAAAGGGCCTATGACTGAGCTTTGAGGAATTCAAACATCCAAAGACTAAGAGATGAGTCCAAAAAGGAGACTAAGAAGAAGCCAGAAACATAAGAAGAAAACCAGGAAGGTATGGTGTCTTGAAAATTAGAGTGTTTTAAGATGTAGAGAATATCAAATACTCCCAAGAATTCAAGTCAGATCAGATCTAGGGGAAACCCAAACTTTGGATTTAGGGCGCTGTAGTTTATTGGTGACTTTAATGAGAGCTTCCCTCAGAGTACTAGGGGGTGAACCCAGTTTGGAGGGAATTGAGGAGTGAGTGAAAAAGTGTGGAAGAAGAGAGAAAAAACAACTCTTTCTAAAACTTTGACTTCAGCAACAAGATAACTAGGTTTGTAACTGGAGTAGATTAGGAAGAGGGTGGGTGTTTGCTTTGTTTTGTTTTAAAGAAGAGTTTAAATGTGTTTCAGAGTCTAAGGATAAGGAGAGATTGAACATGGCTTCCAGGACATCCCACTCTACTGGATTTTACACTTCCTCACTCAACATCCATCTCAGTTTTTCCTTCTGGCTTCTTCTCAGCTTCTTGGCTTTTTATTGTGAGGGTGTCTCAGGGATCAGACCATGAACAGTTCTCTTCTCAATCTACATGCAATCCCTTAGTGGTTTCATACAATTTTTCTAATATTTCTAGAAATGAATGCCTGATTTTTTTTCTCCAACATGCTTTGTCCATACTCTTCCCTATAATCATTAATTGTTATTTCACCCTTCTATATATTCAGACCAAAATAGTTGGAGTCATTCTTTGCTCTTTTGTCTTCCACCCATTTCCCAGCTCTTCTGTAAATCTGATAGTTCTGGCTTCTAAATCCTACCACATCCTCTGATATCACTGTGGTCCAAGTCCTGCTGTCTCTCAGTCAACTTATTACAGTAGGCTCCTATCTCTTCTTCTTACCTCCCTGTGTCCCTACTTGTTTAAATTTGAACAAAGCAACCACAGTGATCCTGTTAAAAGGTGAGCCAGTCATGGGTACCTGGGTGGCTCAGTAGGTTAAGCCTCTGCCTTCAGCTTGGGTCATGATCTCAGGCTCCTGGAATCAAGACCCACATCGGGCTCTCTGCTCAGTGGGGAGTCTGCTTCACTCTTTCTCTGCCTGCCTCTCTGCCTCCTTGTGATTTCTCTTTCTGTCAAATTGAAAAAAAAGAAAAATCTTAAAAAATAAATAAATAAAAAGTGAGCCAGTCTTGTCACCAGTTTTTAGAAAATTGAAGTATATTTTACAAACAGTGAAATGCACCAAGCTTAAGTGTAGGATTTGATGAGTTGTAAGAAATATAGTTGTGTAATCCATATCCTTGGGAAGAAATCAACTATTTCTATCCTTCATGACTTTTTTCATATGCAGGTTAGTATTTTGGTACTGATACAAGGACCCCTTTATGCAGAATTCTAGAGTGCCTCTTCTGTACAGATCCCTCTTACCTGTCTTCTCAACTCAGTGAAACCACCTTTCTCTCTTTGGGCTTCCCTCTCCTGTACCATGGTATATAAAGTGCTTATTCTATATAACATGGTACTATAAAGTACTATAAAGGCAGAAGAATGGAAGGGTAGTGGAATTTACCTTCCTAGTTTTCCTTCACTCAGCTCTTTGTTGCCTGTTGTGTAACATCTGAAAACATAGTGTCATATATTTTGTATAAATTTGTGTTTAAATCTCCCCTAGAGATGGGAGAGGGAAGGCTAGTCTTATGTCAGTTACTCCATCATAACCAGAAATGGAAAATACTTCACTGTTGACATATCAGGCTACCTCACCACCTTTTAGGTCACAAAAGGTCTCTATATATTTATATTGCTCAATTACTTTTTAACTTAACTTTGGTACTTACTCTGACATGTGGACTTCGCATAAGTAGTATCATTGCCTATACTTTGAGCCATAGTTCTTCATTCATGCTTGTCTCATGGCCTTTAGCTCATTTGGGTAGCTAGTTTTATGTGCTTGCATTATCCTTCATACAAGACTGTAAACTTTTCAACAGTAGAAAGCAGCATGCTATAAATATTTATAGGATTGAATTGAATATATCAGAGAACCAAGTGAATAAGAATGAATTTTGATGATTATGATTTTATGGTGAACTAACTGTAGGCCCAGGAGATGAAGAAATCTGTTAAATTTTTAATTACTTTTGGGATGTTGTGGGTAGCTAATACATATTTATTGGCTGACAGGCAGGACAGGCCCCACAATAAGGAACCCATGACAGTTGCGTTAAATATCCAGAAGTTCTGAGTATTTGCTGACATTCTATTCCCATTTTCACAACCAAATCCTATCCAAATACTCTCCCTTCAACAGTGTGAGTTGGGATGAAAATGACCCCACTAATTAGCCAGTGTGTGAATGGCCTCTCTCAGGCTAATTTAATGGAAAACAGTTATAAAGGAAACCATTTGTTATTGTTTTTATTGTTGCTTTACTTTTGTGTGGAAGTGAAATCCTGTTTGTCATGGAGGGGCTTGATTGGAAGTTGATAGAATATGCAAGAATAGTCTATTTAAATTGCTTTCTCAAAAGAATTAGGCAATCCCAAACAAAATGAAAACAAAACAAAACACATACCCTAATGAGAAACAGAATAGAAGGAAATTGATTTTCTGACTGTTGATCCTAACCAGCTACTCATAAATTTAACAAACTGGTCTGTGGGGTCACCTATACAATTGATTGTGTAACTCTGATATCAGTAATGTAATACATGAAAGAAATCAAATCAATGTGAAGCACCAATGTGAAGCACCACAAAATGAAATTATCTGGTCTGCTCTGTTGTGGCCTTTATCCCATGGAAAATTTTGTGGTATTCATGGTTAAACTATTAGCCAATCCCTTTAAAGTTTATGCCACTTCATTTCAAATAATAAATACTTATTATTATTACTATTTTACAATGTTGGACAGGCAGATAGTAATGTCATAATAAATGTTTCTGCTTCCCAGTTTTAAAATTACTAAGAGTATCTTAGAAATAGATAACGAAGCCTGCCAGATTTGTAAATGAAAGCTTTCTAGAAAATAGCATTGTTTGGGACATCTTGGAAGCAATAATATGAAAAACATATATATATATTGCTATGGGCTATACACATAAGTTTTTTTTTCCCATTCTGGTGTGGAAATAAATGAATAAATATTGAAATTACACTGCTCTAGAAGTGCATTTTATTTATCATGCAACTATACCTCAGGCCATTGTCATTTAAGAGACAGAATTATACACAATTCTTCTGTGTTTGAGGTTGTAGAGTTATTCTAGGCCTCTGACCCTACTAAAGTACTCACAATTCTTGAAAGATAAGCAGTCGTCTGATCTCTAGAGGAGTAATGTGACATCTAAAGAGATATTTAAGCAAAAAAAAGGGTCATACTTTAGGAAAAATTGATGTAATTATGGCTGGATATTCTGAGTTGCTGCTGATGAGCACATATGCTTGAATATTTCTTAAAGCTAATGTGTTTTGGTTGCATTTCAGTTATTACCAGTGCAAAATTCTAAAGGACATTAACTGTATTTGTGTTGTTTTCTAGACAATTACACAGAAATAAGATCCTTAATAGACAGTTTTGTTATTAATGCCATCATAGAATTAACCTAATGTGGTTATACCTTAGAAAGGTCAAGAAGTTAACACCTACACAACTAAATGCTGGAAATCCCAAAGGAAAGGGAAAATGAAGAAGCAAAAGTGCTTTCTCAACAAAAGAACCTCATTAACACTGAGTAATGATTTCTACAAATTGGAGAAATGACAAGTAACAGATGGGAAGATGAACAAAATGAGCACCTAAAAATCACATTCTAGCCATATAAGTCGGTGGTTCACAACCCTACAGATGGGAATATTTTAGGAAGATTTTGAAAAATACCTATGCAGAAATCCCATTCCCCACCCCACTCAGTTATGATTTCATTGGTCTAGGTCCAGCTTAGGCTTAAAATCCAGCAAGGCCTTAAAATCACCCCCAGTGTTGCTAATGAGCCAACAAGTTTGAGAAGCACTGATTTATGTCTCTTTTATGAAAATGTTATGATAACTAAGAAAACTAGAGAAAGAGTTTATTTTAAATATATACATAAATATATGAGTATCATTATAGAAAGCCAGATTAAAAAACAAAACAAAACATCAGTTTTTCCCTTTCCTAGTTAAATATGGGGGCTAATTATGGCTTCCTTTTTTCTCATTTCCTCCCAGATACATTATGAAAATGAAGGATTGAAATATGTGGCTGCTGTCAATGGATTAAAAGGCACAATGCCAAGCTAACCCCAAATTACACAGAACTAGAATTTACCATTTTTATTACAGCTCCTTGTTAATTCTGTCTACATGGCAAAACTCTTATAGAAAGGGTATTATTCATAATATTGAAATTTATTGTCTGGTTAGATAGATCTATGGGGTTACACATTAGTGGAGGCATCATTGTTTTTTCATGCATCTGAATTTGAGGAGGAAAAAAAAAATCTAGCCCACATAATGCAGATTAAGGTAATGGTCCAGTAGAATTTTTCACCTTAAATCTTTTCAAAATAACATCACTGCTTAATTGTGCTGATGGCTGGGGATTGATTACACTTACTTCTGTGATAGTTAAAAATGAATAAGGAGACTTTTGACTGACATATGGTAAAGGAAATAATCTTCAAGTAGCACATTTTATTTTGTTCTACAGCCTGGATTTGTCTATTAATTCTGCTTACTTTGTGAGAATTGCTAGTCTATAATGTTCACTTTAGGCAGCCTTCCTCTCTGTTTATACCTTTTAAATGAGCTAATCTTACCTCTGTATATGCAAAGAAAAATTGTCCTGCTTTGTTATCCAGTTTACCTTAAAGGCAGCTGGCAGAGGAGAAAGTGAATGTCACCTAACACTGTGTATTACTTGATGATTATTCATTTGACATGTTTATATTTCTCCCTAGGCATACCAATTAAGAGAGTTCACCTGCTTCTGTTAGAAAATTGAGAATAGGCATCTAAAACCAACCACAATGTCCAAGGTCATTGTCTATTAGAGTAAATTGCCCAATTACAGAGTAGGTTGCAGAAACAATAGGAGAAACATGATAAAAATACTTTAATTAGTGATGTCTCACTAATAGACTGGCTCCTTCTTACACTGTCTGGACAATAAGATTTAGCTAATCTTTTAATTTCTTCAGGATGAAGTCTTGGCAGGATCATTGTGTAGGAGAGGCTAACACATATATCAAGGCTGCCCATTTCACACCTACAAAATGCTTAGGATAGCCAGGAGCTGTTCTAAATAGTAGACATCTTCTAACAAAGTCTTCAGGACAATCTGAGAAATTAGTATTGTCCCCATTTTATAGATGAGGGAACTAAGTTATTGAGAGCAGACTAGAAAGAAATAATAGTTCAATTATTTTAGAACTGAACTGAATTTGATTTAAGATTTAAGAGTAGTTTCTTTCTTGGATAAACATTTATTGCTCTAGTGGATTTAATTACTTCCCCAAAAGGTCTGTTCAGTCCTAAACCCCGGGACCTGTGAATATAACCTTATTTGGAAGTAGGATCATGGTGTATGTAATCAAGCTAAGAGGCTATATTGGATGAGGGTGGGCCCAACATCCAATGACTGGTGTCTTTACATTTGGAGATAGACATAGACACAGAAAGGGAAGTTGGCCCTGTGAAGACAGAGGCAGAAACTGGAGTCATGTAACTATAAACCAAGGAATACCAAGGATTGCAAACAACCACAAGCTGAAAGAGGCAACAAGGGATTCTTCAGACAGATCATGGCCCTGTTGATACCTGGATTTTGGACTTCTAGCCTCTAAAACGTAGAGAAAATGAATTTCCACCTTGCTTCTTTTTTTCTTTTCTTTTCTTTTTATAAGGATAGAAACAATTTTTTTTAATTTTTTTTAAAGATTTTATTTATTTGACAGACAGAGATCACAAGCAGGCAGAGAGGCAGGCAGAGAGAGGGGGAAGCAGGCCCCCTGCTGAGCAGAGAGCCCAATGCGGGACTCAATCCCAGGACCCTGAGATCATGAACTGAGCCGAAGGCAGAGGCTTTAACCCACTGAGCCACCCAGGTGCCCCTCCACCTTGCTTTTTATGGCAGCCCTAGGAAATGAAAACACCATTGCTGTCGTTGTACAGTGGTGTTTTTTACTTTACCTGTTTACCAAGATGAGGAATTTCTTGGTTTATTCATACTCATTCCTCTACTCTCTCCTTATCATCCTCCCGCTCTCCAGGTTTTCCTTCCTTTCTCCCCACACCCCCATCTCTTTTTTGATTTTAGAATCAGAAAAATTTCCCCTGGAAATCTAAATATACATGCAATTTACTTATTGATTTATTTTCCTAACGTTCAAGAGCCTTCCTGAGATAAGTGACCCAAAGGATACTCAAGGAATATTCAGGACATATGTACAGAAGAATAAATTGTTGAGTTATGTCTCCCTGGGCTGCCAATCAAAACCCGATAGGGGAAGGGCTCCCAGCTCAGGAAATCTTAACTTTCAATTACCTTTATGGCTCTGCTGTTCTGACAATGGCAATACAGTACATTTCTTTAGCACAGAAACTCAAAACTGATACAATGGCCAAAAAGGTGGTGCCAGAAGTGGAAGCATCACAACTCCATACCCAGATATTAGATGGAAGACTATGGTCCAATTTTTCCCTATATCCTTTCTATTTATCTTCTGACTCCAAATGATCTAATGTTATCTTTACAACTAAATTATGACCATTGTGCCTCTTTGCAAGACAATTTCTTAAATTCTTTTACTTTGTTTCAAGCTTTATATCTATACAGTTTTTTTAAAATAAAGATTTTATTTATTTATTTACTGGGGAGAGAGAGAATGAGAGAGGGGGAAGGTCATCTCAGAGCCTGATGCAGGACTTAATCCTAGGACTCTGGTATTATGACCTGAGCCAAAGGCAGTCGCTTAACCAACTGAAACACCCAGGCGCCCCCCCCTTTTCTTTTTTTTTTTTACATAATGGCTCTGTTATACTCTAAACACTGCTTCTAAGTGCTGGGGATCAAACATGAATGGAGAAATTAGCTGGGAGGATAAAACTGAGCAGAGACTTTATGAACATTTTAAAAATTTATGAAAGAGAAACAACAGAGGGTTTAATCCATGTTTTCCTCCAGGTGCATGGGGGGAGCCCTTTCCCCTAGCCCCCCCACCACGTTCTCAAGGTTTTGTTCTTGCAGCATTGGTACCCAAGGCACCTCTCAATTTGAGGCTTTTTATTTCCCTCTAACCTTACTATCAAGGGGCTAGTTGGAGCTGTCCAAATCCTGGTTTTCCACTGCCTTACTCAGGTCACTGTTTTGCTCCCTCCTGTTTCACTCTTGTACTCATACTCCTTCTGGCTTTCAGAAGAGTCTCTCCTTCAGCATACAAATAAGCTCATGTTACTTAAACCTTAGAAATCATCCTTGTTCAGATTGTCATTTTTTTTTTTAAAAGATTCTATTTATTTGACAGATCACAAGTAGGCAGAGAGGCAGGCAGAGAGAGAGGGGGAAGCAGGCTCCCCGCTGAGCAGAGAGCCCGATGCAGGGCTCGAACCCAGGACCCTGGGACCATTACCCGAGCTGAAGGCAGAGGCTTTAACCCACTGAGCCACCCAGGCACCCCGTCATTTTTTTTTAAAACACCTTTCTCACTTTTCAGAAATCTTCCACCTGAAGTTCCTTACCTCTAATTCACCTTTTGATTCACTTCATTCTCACCTCCCTTCTCCACCTCATACAAAGACTGCTCACCAGTACCACCTCCCCTGTTGTGCTTCATCTCTTACTCTCCTGGTAGGATTCCTTTTTTTCTCCCCTCTTTGTATTTCTTTCTCTCTGAATCAAACATCTGTCCTTACATACAGTGAAATTAAGTTAACAAAATGAGGTATTGTGAGAAGAAAGAGCATAAAGGGATCCTAATTTGGAGACAACAAGAAGATAGAGAAAGGGTGAAACCAGAGTATATTTTTCCCTACTGACCTCAGGAGATTCACTTCAGTGGCCCTAAGAGTATCGGTCAACACAACCATGGCTCTCAAGGAGCTGACAATGCCAAGTTAGAACAGATACATCAGAAATCCTGTCTACTCCACACGTGTTTCCAGAAATGACTCCCTTAAAGATTTTGTACCTTCTTCTGGGGTGTGTGTGATGAGGGGATAATATGAGGGTTTTTAATAATGGACTATACTGCTATACTTTGCTAGCATTATACTCTATATTTTTAATTCTGAGAGAACTCATGTAACTTTATGCATTAAGCCACCACCTGCAATCTGATAATACTAAAATATATGTCCCTAGCCCACACCTCCCTTCTGATTTACCAATGGTTAATGGCTTTTTTGGTGTGGCAACTTGACTAGGCTTCTGTACTCAATCAAACGTAATCTAGTTGTTGTTGTGAAGGGATTTTGGAGATGTAATTAAAGTCTCAAATCAGCTGACTGTAAATAAAGGATAATATCCTGGATAATCTGGGTGGGCCTAACTTAATCAGCTACATAGGAGGTTGAGGCAGACTTGAGGCTTGGGGGGTGGGGCAGGCAGAGAGAAGGGAAGAGGGAGAGGGAGATAAAGGGAGTTCTGCAGATTTTGGCTGTTCTTTGCCACCCCAGTCCTTACAATCATGTAAACCAATTTATTATAATGAATCTTTCTTTCTCTCTTTCCCTTTCTCTTTATATATATCTCCCTCCCTCTCCATATATGTATCATGATATCTATAAACAGATACAGATAGATATAAATATCTATCTATATAAATATATATCTATAAATGTATATGATATCCTGTAGGATATATTTATATCTCTTACTGGTTCTGCTTCTCTGGTTGAACTATTACTGATTCACTTACTAAAATCTCCACTTGAGTGTCCCATAGATAAGTCAAGCTCAATATATCAGCATTTAGCATTGTTCCTGGAAAAGAGTATGTGCTTATAAATCTTTGCTGAATTAGATATATTAACAAAAGTCCAGTGCTACATTGTAATCCTCCCTAGTTCAGTCTTCTCTAGTCCCTATCTCATTATTGGTACCATCAGCCAAAGACCCATGCCTCATATTAGAACATTTCTTTTCTTTTCCAAACCTGATCATTCAGGCTCCAAGTCCTTAAGTACTCATATTTTTCATCTGTTTTCCATCTCTCTTGCCTTAGATCAGTTTAGGCAATAATGCTTAATTACTTCCTGCCTCCAGGAGGACATTTTCTTCCTTGAATCTGAGTATTCTTTCTTAAGAGCAAGTCTAATGAGCCTACCTTCACATTTTCAGTGTTAAAATAGTTCCCCATACCTTATTTGAAAATACAACTTAAACTGCAAATGTGCTTTGCAGTTTGGCTCTTGAGTGCCTCTAATCTTACTTATAAATTCCTCACTCAAGTTCTGAGCTCCAGCTTTATAAACAGATTCTATTTTTTTATTTTATTATGCTGTTTTCTAACTTTGCCTTCAGTCTTGATGTTTTCTCTACCAGGAACACACTTCCCAATTCCTCAATTGCCTACTTTAAGGCCACATCCTTAAGACTCACCTTCAGCTTTAAAGCTTTCCTCAGGAAGAATTGCTTCTTTCTCTCCTCCCCATGCATTTAGCTGTTCCCTCTCTAAGGTGCATCCTCTTCTCACCTCCACCCACCGAGGTGGATGGCACTTACCACATAGTTCCCCGATCAGTGGTTTCCTGATTTGTCTTCCCTATTGAAATGTAAGCAGTTTGAGGTTAGGAAACATGTTGAATTCAATTTTGTGTTGTCAGAGCCTATCTTCATGTTTTGGAACTTAGTTTTCACAGTGTATTTTTTGGAATAAATGAATAAATAAAATCTGCACCTTGAAAATCACTCTCTTTACCTGCTACACAAAACCGTGTTCATTATTCACTGAGAAACAGAGTCATAATTTGCTCATCTGCCCTTTCATCCTCCATGGAACATCTCTGGCTTCCTCTTGTCTTACTGGAAGCAGTATTTCAACTCCTTTTCTAGCGGATGATTTTCATTTTGTCTCCCCTCCCACACACACAGTGATACAAATCTCTTTCCTGATGACGTTCTTGATCTTAATTTTCAAACATATGGGAGGTATTCTCTGTCCTCAAACTTAAAATCTCAGACCTGTTTTCTTGTTCCCTTTCGTTTCTTGTGTCCTTCCTTCCTTCTACCTACAAGAATGTTGTTGAATGAGTTTTCTGCAGCTAGCCTTCCATTTCTTCTCATCACTCTCCTTTCTTAACCCACTGCATTCCAGACCTCTAGTTGATTTGGTCATGGGACAAACTCCTAACCAAACTAAAAATTAATGCTTAAAAATCCCCTGAGAATTTTGTGGACTGCCCCCCCCACATATCACAACTTGCTCCCAGCCCCCCTAATCATATTCCAGGCTTCCTTTCTTTGCCTTTTCTGACCACCTTTCCAGCCGTAATTTGCAATTATGTTCATTATTAAGAAATTTTTAACCATGAATTGCTTCTGCTTTCCAGACAATTTTTAAATACCAACAAGGCATTTTCAGTTTAATTCAGACTAGACATTCAAACTTAATACATGTAAGACTTAAATTACTACCTTCTCTACTAAACCTACTTTTTCTCATGTGTTCTCTGGGTAATAGTATACCTTCAATAGGTGAAAATCCCCAAAATACCTTTGAAGGTTTCCTTATTTCCCCAAGTTTAAATTAAGTATTGTTTGCTAATTCACCTCTAAAGTGTTATTTAAATATGGGTTTCTTTTTTTTTTTTAATTTTTTTTTTTAAGTAGGCTCCATGCCCAGTGTAGAGCTCAGCGTGAGGCTTGATTTCACAACCCTGAGATCAAGACCTGAGCTGAGATCAGGAGTTGGATGCTTAACCAACTGAGCTACCCAGGTGCCCTTCAATTATATTTTTTTCTTTTTCTTTTCTTTTTTTTAGCCACACTTCAAGTTTCAGTCCCTGTCATTTCTTGCCTGTACTAGCACAATAATCTTCCTCCTTGAAGTCCCCTGATATATTCCACCATAACTACATTTGCCTTCTGAATTTACTACCATAATTGGACTCATTTAAAAATATTACTATTGTTTAATGTTAATCTGACAAAACTAATTTTCTTTATGTTCTTAGAGCACACTACAAGGTCAACTCTTTGTAGGTACTTAGTAACCATTTATTAAGTTGTAGTTGCCCAGATACTAAGTGGGAAAGTAGAGGTTTAGTCTCCAGTTAGTGCAACTCCAAAGTTTATTCTCTTTTCATTATATCAAAATAAGAAAGCTATATCAGAGTGTTAGAAAGGAAATTTTTTAGTCACTCTCTGGGTAAGAGTAAATATTTAACCAATTTACAATCTGTTTCACAACCTTAAAGCTCTATAATAAGAAATGAAGTTCAGAATGGTAACACTGATATTAATAATAATAGCAAATATTTTGTTAACCACTACATGGTGAATACTGAACTGTATACATTATTCCATTTAATCTGCAATACAGCTCTGTGTGGTAGGTAGCATTACATTACCTTGTGGCAGAGTCTTCTATGTATTCAATAAATCCATTTTCTCTTCTTCCTAGACATTTAGCCAAATAGCATCTCAGCCTCCCTTACAGTTAGGTGTGGTCAATTAATAAAATTTTAATCAACAGAAGCCTCCCTTACAGTTAGATAGGGTCACTTAATAAAATTTTAATCAATGGAAGATGAGCAGAAATGATATGTGATTGACACAACTTCCACACTTGATTCTGCATTCTCTTTTCTTCTCTCATAAGCAGTATCCAGGCAATATAAGTAAGTACAAATTGGAGGTGGCCGAACATTTATTCTTCTGTCACTATTCTATCAATTCATGTCCCCCCATTTCTCCCTACTAAACACTACTGGCTCACCAAAAGCATTTACTTTAGACTTTTTCTGAATAATAAATAGAAATATAGTAGTAAGTTCAGAAAGAGTAAAGGGTGAAGTCTTGATTTGAACCCAAATCTACCCAACTCTCGAGTTCACAGTTTATCACTACTGTCATGAGACTCAAGAAAAAGATCAACTTATATATTAGAAATCTTTCTCAACATCAGATTTTCAAGCACATGAATTTTATGTTTAACCTTGTGCCAACCAATTCCTTGGAAGAAAACAATCAAGCAAAAAAGGTTTCCATAGAATTTTTTTCTGTGATCTTTACATCCTCCTAAATTATCAGTCCTATACAGGAATTACATGTTCTTTTTCTAACGCAATTTTTTACTTGTAATCTTGTCATTGCTAAGTTGCTACATAAGTGTTTATTAAAATCCATTTGTAAGGAGAAGGTGAATCAAAATTTATTTTATTTTGTAAATAAGTCTGTATTGCTTTTTCATTCTAATTAACATTTTCCTTGATTGATCTTTTTTGGCTGTGTTTGTATATTGACACAAGTTTTCAAGAAAATTTTGTGTTTTTTTTCTTTTAAGATTTTAATTATTTATTTGAGAGTGATAGAGAGGGTGAGAGAGAGAGAGAGAGAGAGCACGAGAAGGGGGAGGGTCAGAGGGAGAAGCAGACTCCCTGCCAAGCAGGGAGCCGGAATCAGGACTCGATCTCGGGACTCCGGCTCATGACCTGAGCCAAAGGCAGTCGCCTAACCAACCGAGCAACCCAGGTGCCCAAATTTTTTTTCTTAATGGGGAAAATTTTTAGAGAAAACTTTTTAAAAACATCATGAAGGTACTTATCTTGATAACTAACTAGCAAATTTACTAGCTCATTTGAACCAGGTTTGTAGTTTGATCAGGGTCAAAACCAAATATTTTACTTAAGAGATAATAACTGGGGATATTAGATATAAATTTTTTATCTATCTAAATCATAGGAAAAAATTATCTTTCAGTTGAGCTAGGCCTTCCTTTTGTTTCCAGATGTTGTCATTCTTATTTGATACTCATTCTTCAGAGGAGTTACTCAGAAATGAGGTACATAGTAGAGAGCTTTTTCATTCATGAATAAAGAATGGAAGTACTTGCTTTGGGGAGTGTTCAGAAAAAAGTTTATGTCATTTTTTACAAACTAGAAATACATTTCATCCTAATTCTACTATCCTTCTCCCAGCAGAAGAGGTCTTAGATTTATTCTCTTTGCAAATTGAAGCACCCTTCTGAGGCAAATCCAGACTTACCTGAGAGTCTTAATCAAAGTCAAGATGACTTGAGTAAATTATCTGTATTTTTTATTTTTATTTTTAAAAATATTTTGCATTTATTTATTTGTCAGAGAGAGAGAGAGAGAGAACACAAACAGGGGGAGCAGCAGGCAAAGGGAGAAGCAGGCTCTCTGCTGAGTAAACAGCCCAGTGTGGAACTCAATCCCAGGACCCTGGGATCATGATCTGAGCCTAAGGAAGACACTTAATCAATTGAGCCATCCAGATGAGCCTTGAATAAATTATTTTTATTTTCTGTAAGATCAACCCGTATCTAAGGTCATCTAAGTATAGGTTTTACCCTCAGGTAGAAATGAGGTTTGCTTCTCAAAAACTTGATCCCAAATTGATCTGGGGTTTTGTACAGATTGATTGTATTTTGTCAATAATTTAAACTTAAAAAAATGTTTCTTTTTAAAAAATTTATTTCTTTTAGGGAGAGAAAGAGCTAGAGCATGTGTGGGAGTGCAGGGGTCAGGCAGGAGAGGGAGAGAGAATTTTAAGCAGACTGCACTGAGCATGGAGGCTCACATGGGGCTTAACTCACAACTCCGTTATCATGACCTAAACCTAAACCAAGAATTGTATGCTTAACCAAATTTGCCTCCAAGGTGCACCTAAAAAATGTTTCAGTCATGTTGAATTTCATACGATATTGGATTTGGTACTTTTCATGGAAAATAGCAATGTTGAGGATGTAGGAATCTGTTATTACATGTTTCAATTTTTCCATTAAAATATTGGGCTAACATAACTAGTATATTTTAAACTATTCCTCTCATGACACATACTCAGCTAATGTCATTTGTATTTTTTAGAAATATAAATGCCCCCTAAATACTGTATTTTAAAGAGCAGATGAGTAATGGCAAAGTTTTGTCATTCAAAAAGATTCAGAACAGTTTATATTTTTTGTGATTTTCTTCAGTTGTCAGAGTGCATGTAGGCCTTGGCAAGATAAATTAAATATAAAACCATTCTTCTAACTTAAAATAAAATGGGATAATGGATAGATATGGGTACACAATAACATATAACTTTGAAAATAGAGCAAATATTAGTATTTATTCCCTAAGTCATATTAGGAATACAGTTTCCTAATATGCTTTATAGGCCAGTAAAGTTTGATTGATACAATTTTGAGTGTCCAAATTTTTTTTCAGATAACCCTTTTCTCAAGAAAATATTTTTCATAAAGTTATTAAGGCTATAGATTGTTTAATACATGAAGCAGAAAGAAGTTCCTTACATTTTGCTCAAAGCATCTAACCTCAGAATTAATGAGGTTTTACCTATAGAAGAAAAAAATGATTCATTAGTATTTTATCCCAGAATCACTGGCCTGAATTATTAAAAAAACAAAAGCAAACAAACAAACAAAAACTTTAACCAACATCAAATGTTAAATAGTAGTAAAATTTATATCCTTGAAATGTGATTAGTTAGATGAAAGGCCTCTAAGGAAGGAGGTAAGAAACCACTATATTTTGCATAACAAATAATCTTAAGTAAAAAGTGACTATAAAGTATGTTTTAAAGAAGCTGTACCTATATATACATAAAATTATGTATTTTAAATATTTTTGTGTAATTTTGTGTGGTGTTTATACAGTCTGTAGGCATTTTTTTTGTGTGTACTTGATGGGTTTGTAATTCCTTTAGAAAATTCAGCTTCTCCTCTTCAAGCTTTGGTCCAAATGTTAAAGATATTTGTTTGGAAAGGCTACCATGCAAAAAGCACTATAATTGGTTTATGGTGAAAATAGACTTTGTGCTTTCTTTTAGGAATAATTTTGGAAACCTAAGGAGGAGAAACAAAGAGAAATTCTCAAGTAGATACAAGATAGCATGTACAAAGACTTTGTGCCCTTCTTAATGCTGGTGTGACTAGAGAACCCTAAGATGATCGCTGTTACTACAGTAGAGAATTTGAGTCAGAGAGAATTTGTATTATAAAATGGTTGAATAGTTCAGATAAATCTTACTTATCCCATGGAGTCATTCTGTCCTTTTCCATTGGACACTAATTAGGAGATAAATGTTATGGTCATGGTTGGAGCAAAGGAAGGAACAAGTGAGAGGATGTTGAGTTGCATAGCAGTTGAGGTCAGAAATAATGATGATGTCAATGAAATAGAGATTATGAGAAGAAATGAAATAATATAATACATTGTTTGAAAAACAAATAATTTAGCTGGTGTCCGACAAAGAGGGTGAACTAAGGAAAAGTGCCACACTCTAATGTTTCAAGTTATAAACAAAAGCCAGTTGTAGCCTATTGATAGTTTCTAGTGGAATCCAGCTTATGGGCATATCATTAAGGGCTTGAGCTTCCACATACAGTTAAAAGAATGATACTTATGTCAGAATCCCCTACTGCTAAAGCTATTAATTTAATTTCTCTACTGGAATGTTTTCCTTTGTCCACTTACACATGTTACCACTGTCACTGCCACTTGGTGCTTGACGACCTGCGTTTTTGACCATTACTTAGATTTTCCTTGAAATTGTCCTCATCTTTAGCCTTTTTCTAGACCTCTGCCTGGTCTTGGACACATTACAGACCATTCCATAGCTGCTGGCTTTCATCTCCACTCTAGCCAGGACAACAGGTGTTGTAGCTACCATCCAGATCCCATCCATTTCCGCACCCTCTCTTACTCCTTTTCTCAACTTCAGACCTCCTTACTTCCACTTACTTTGGGGGGTTCCATATCTCACATATATAAACATGTTAATAAATAATTACCTGTAGCTTTTTAAAAATCTAAAACATTCAATATGTGCCTTACCATGACAACCACATTAAAAGGAGAGGGACTCCCTCCACAAAAACCAAGCCAAAAGAAAACAAACACCTCACATGATTGATGTATTTAAAAAGACCGCTATAAATAAGGGAAGTAGTTTTTTTTTTCTAAAACTCCTTTGATTAACAAAATTATATGTTAAACTCACGATATATTGAGGACATGTATATGAGAGACTTCAACTCCTTCAGACATTTTGAACATGATAATAGGTTGATGGAATGGGTGACTCAGAGTCATTAAAGTGTCTCAAATCTAAAGGGTCAGATTTATTTTTCTTCTCAGCCTAAAAGGTCAGAGTTTATTTGCTAATTGAGTGGCTAATTATTAGAAATTCATGAAAATGTACGCCCAAAAGCATTGGCATATTGGTCTGTAGAGTGTTGGGGTACTTGATATAGAGTGTTTAATCGGCAGTTTTGATTTCAGGTTAAAGAAATATTGAGTCAAAAAAAAAAAAGAAATATTGAGTCATTATATTTGTGTTTGTCCATAGAACCATTCATCCCTGAAACTGAAACTTTGAATCCTGTTCCATATTATTCCTAGCAAAAGACATCGGTTAGAGGCCTTGTTTCTTTATGAATGTATCCCTACATTTCAGATTCATGAGAAACATGGATTATTGTTATCAGTTGGTAGTATGATTCTCAGTCTTTAAATATAAATGACTAATGCTTTACTTTGCCAAATTTAATCACTGTTATTTAGGGCTAGCATTTGTTTTCTGTCCTCTGGCTTTCTGAATAGGATTCACATCCAAGATGAATAACTTGTAATTGTTTTCACCTTTAACAGGACATCATTATTATTTAATTTCATCTCATCTGGTGTATAGATGTTCATAGAAAGTATGGAAACAAATTGAATTTTACTTGAAAATTATAGATATATAGAGGTTATGATTTAATGCTGCCTAAAGAATATTCTGCAATGATGGAGATGTTCTTTATTTGCACTGCCCATTACTGTAGACTGTAACAATGTGGCTGTTGATTACTTGAAATGCTGGTAGTATAACCGAGGGACTGAATCTTTAATTTAACTTAATTTTAATTTTTATTTCAATAGTTGAAATATTGGACATATTGTGATAGTGACTGCCATATTGGACAGTACAGATAGAGAACATTCTATCAACTTTTGACCTTGTTTTTCTTAGTATTTTACTAAAACTATGCAGATATTTTTCTAATTGACATATCAAACATTGTTGAGGAATCTACAACTGTCATTGTGATGGTTTTAAAAAATGATCAGAGTTTGAATTACAAGCCATGAAAACTTTTTAATCCTTTTTCTTTAATACTAGTGCAACAAAGTTCTGTTTTCAAATAAGTGACTCAAATGATGATGAGCATAGAAGGACATATAATTATGTTACCCAAAATAATTTTCTTCCATAATTGTTTCTTTTATATGATGACTACTTTCAACTTTTAATGGCATTTCTTTTGTAAATAAATGACTTTTCATAAAGACATCCATTACACTTTCTAGGACCAGTTGACTTCTTGCTGAATGCCTGCTTTTTAAAAATACCTTTTTCAAGTATTTATTTCAAGGCTTTTAATGATGAAATCTTCACTTGATTAAAATACATGTTTCATTTGTTGGTATTCTGAGAGTGACAGACACAGTTTTATATAGCCAGAATAATTTATAAAACCTGTCACAAAATTGAGACATTTATTATTGTGTATCTAAGGAAATTCCGATCATAGGAATTGTCCCAAAGTGCTTCTGAACTGTGGGTAGAGCAACTGACATGCTGTTATTTTGAGCATATTCCCCATAATAGTGATGGATGGCATATCTTAGATCTAATAAAAAGAATTTAAATTTCATTCTTAGAATTTTTAGAATATATTTCTTCTCCCTTGTGGTTTATTATAGTCATGTTATAATGCACTATTGCTACCTTTTTTGCTCCACTGGTAAATTTTAAGGCTTCTATTTCAGAAGGGTGGAAACACAAGGGAAAAAGAATAAACTTGTCTCAATGGTGGGAAAATATAAAGAATCACTGGTTTTAGTCATGTTAAAGGTAATTAGTAGGTAAGGAATTGCTGTATTTAGTCACATTATATATATTTATCTTATGATAAAGGAAATATATAAAATGGAATCTAACATTGGAAGAGTTTATATTTGCTGTTTTAAATAATATACATTTTTATTAGGGTAAAATTTTTCTTTTTCTACTTTATTATTTAAATAAAAATGTGTACATAAAGAAGTTGTACAATATTATGATTTTAAATATATATAATATTAATTTTATATAATATATAAAATCATAATATTTTATAATATTAAATCATAATAAATATATATCTAAATGATTACTGCAGTCAAGCTGTTTACTTTCAGGGCAAGCCCACAAGTATATGAACTGTTTTATATATGTGTCGTGTAGGATATGGGTTAGCTGAGAAATATTGAGAAAGCTTGGAAATAAACTTTCATATAATGTATATATGAAGCATTAGAAAAACTACATTCTGTACATATTACCTCATGCTGTTAGTATATTTTTAGGTGGGTTAGTAGATTTCTTTAAGCATTCAGGGCTAATTCTTCCATGTTTAATTTTAAAATATAAGAATTGCTCACTGCTATAAAATGTCATAATTTTACAAAGTTTGATATATTAGCATTAATGAATAGAAAGTAGTCATTGATTCAGAAAAGTAAGCCATATTAAGTTGGACACACACTGATATTTTAAAATAATTATCTGTATTCACAGGTTTATATTAATTTTTTTCTAATTAAAAACATACAATATGCAATCATAGGGAAAGGTCAGTTGTATTTCTAGTTATTTTCCCTATGTAATTAGACATTTATTCTCTGCAGATTAGGGTTTACAGGATTAAAATACTTATTATTTAAAGGTCATGATTAAATAAAAGCAAAAGGCATTATATATTAGATCATATTCCTAATATTAGCCATATATATATTTATGTTGTATATACAAGATGAGAAATGAAAATAAATACACTAGTTCTGCTGCCAAAAATAGATTTTTAATGTTTGTTTTTTCTCTTCTACTTTTATCAAAAAAAGAGCATATATATATTTAAATAAAAGCAGTCAGAGTGGAAATAATTAAACATCAAGACTGATATGGTGAAAGACATTTTGATTAATATATACATAAACATAAAATACATACACATAGTAATATTTATATTAATTATTTATATACTTTTAATTGTATAATATTATTTACATTATTTCAGTATATATTTTACATAGGTGACTTTTTAGCCAACCCATTTATACTGATTACCTGTAGAACCTGAAGTTACATACTGATATTTTTACTTTGTCCATCTGAAAGATTTATCACAATATGAAATATGTGTTCACATGGGCAGAATTGACAGTACGATGCCTTATGTTTCTGCAGTGAAGTTTGATTAATCTTATCCTGAATCTAGGATGCTGGATATAGTATATTGTGGAAAATTTTGATTGTAATGTAGCTTTAGTCTTTTGTGTTAAAAGCTAAAACCATTTTACAGATGGTACTCATAGGAAGCAAGGGGTTTTAAAAACCTGGTTATCATCGGGCCATGGGAAAAGTGAGTAAAGAGTGGAGGTGGATTAACAGAAGAAGAATCCAAAATCTAAATGATAGAGTAGAAAATTTACCTCATTAGAAGTGCACATGGGAATAAAAGGGGAACAAATGGAAGGTCATCACCTTGGGAGGATAAGATTGGATTGTTGACTTTGATAAATTGGGGAAGTTATGAAAAACAAATGGAACTGACATTCAATAGGAACAAGTGTAGCATAATGCAATTAAGACAGAGAAAGGAGTTGCATGAGAACAAAGAGCAGTAACATAGCTTGCTGTGTGTGACATTCGCAGCATTCTCAAGTGGGAAGGCAATGTGAAAGTCATTTTACAGAGGCATAAAGAGCCGTAAGGAGCCTTCACAACTTATCAAAGGGAAAGAACTAGGAATATTATAACTGTGTCTAGTTTTTCAGCCCAGTGATTTCCCCTCAACACCATATTGTCCCTGAATCTAACAGGAAGTGGTTCAAGGTGTCATAGTCGATTAAGGGAACTGACTCCCCACTCTGCAATATCTCACCCATCAGAAAATCTTTCAGTACCACTAAAAATGGATTCTGAATTTCATTACTTCTTTCATTTCTAGTATTTCTGTACTAGTGCCAGGCATCATCACCTCACCCTGCCCTAGCATCCATTTTCTAATGGCAGACCGTGTGACTTCTTCCCCTTATGAATTGTATCATGCTACTTTGTTTATAAAATCTACAGTGGGTTAATGGCGTTCACGTTGCTAATAGTTATTCATACAATTTTACCCCTTTCTCCACCTCTTCACATTTGCACCAGCTTTCCTTCTTTCTATTTCTAGAAAAAGCTAGGTTCCTATCTATCTTATGATGATATATTTCCCGTTCACTAATTTAGAAGACTTTCAAATAGTGTGAGAAATATACAGTAAGGCCTAAGAGTCTGATACTATCTTTAAAGTTTTGCATATTTTGATGAAAATTTTCAGGTTGGATGTGAGAAATAATATACCCACATTTTTTTAATACTGAAAATTTAAAATAAATTTGCAGGAAGCCCCATCCCCCTATTAAGTAAGCTAATATCTGCATGACTGACAAGAAAGAGCAGTTTCTTTGGCCAGTATGAATACATCTGTATTCAAGGTCACATTTTGTTTGAGCTTTGTCACTTTTCACATGAAATTAATTTTTCTTTGCTGACTATTGTCATAATAATTGGATATCCAGTCCATGGAAAGCAATTCTCTGATGTTCCAGTCAGATCTCTGCATTTAAATAAAAACCTAACAGAGCAGAAAACAGAAGGGAAACATGTACACTGATGAGGGGCTGTGTGTTGCCCCTGACTTCGGGTAAGCATAGGTTCTGCAGAGTTGAGTCAGCTCGGCGATGCCTACCATCCCTTTTGTTTGGTGCCAACGATGGCAATGGTCAGGAACCATTTACCTTTTTTTGCCTCCTACTGTTTCTTTGCTCAAACTCTCAAAGCCTTAGAAGCTGCTCAACATAGTACAGGTCTGTGGGAGCTGAGTGATCCTCATTATAGAACCAAAGTAGTTCATTAAATGCAAAGTGACTGCAGGACTGTGGCTACAGGCGGCTGTCTGGTCATGCTTTGCCACAGCCAGGTTATTTTAAAGTTAGTGTAGGGGGCACCTGGGTGGCTCAGTGGGTTAAAGCCTCTGCCTTCATCTCAGGTCGTGATCCCAGGGCCATGGGATCGAGCCCCCACAACGGGCTCTCTGCTCAGCAGGGAGCCTGCTTCCTCCTCTCTCTCTGCCTGCCTCTCTGCTTACCTGTGATCTCTGTCAAATAAATAAATAAAATCTTAAAAAAAAAATAAAGTTAGTGTAAATTAAGTATGTTCCTTTTATGGCAGTATCTTCTGAGCTCAGGCATCTTTCAAGAAGGCAGGAAAATAATTAATTTTGGAGTCATACATATTCAGTGTACCTGTGAGAACTACTTTGGAAGCTTTTGTAGGAAAAAAATTATAATTTTCAGTTGGATGGGTGGAAACCAGCACTTGATTTAAACAGAATTTATATACATTTGGAAAAAATGCATGGAATCACTACTTAATGGAATACAATAAATATTTTTGGCAATCATACTTATGTGTTATCCTAAGAAATGTGTTTCTGTACTTAAAGTAAATGATAAGCAAAATTGGTGAGCAAATGAGTAAGAAAAGAGTTGCAGAGAGAAAACTGTTCTTTTGTTGCTGTTGTTTTTTGTTTATGTTACAAGGAAGAAAGTGTTCTGTTGCTTAGTCTAGGTTACACCAGAACACAGCTAAATGTAAAAAATTGTGCCAATTTTGTGACGCAAAAACACAGGTGATATAACTTTTCTACTTAGAATGATTTATTTAATAAATTATATATTTTTATACCTAGAAGGGTCGTCAAATATCATTTAGCACATCATTTCCCAAATGGTATTGAGTGAAGTTTCAAAACTGAGCAAACAAATAAAAACAAAACTGTCCGAAGTTAAACAGGTTTTGGATATCTGGAAGGAATTCAGCCATTTACACTGGTTTATCTAATGCATGATTTCACACAATGTTTAGTACCATGATGTTCATTGGATCAGCAGCATTTCCTAAATTGATTGCTTTGGTCCTTAGGGACCCAACTTTTCTTTCTTTCTTTTTTTTTTTATTTAAGCTTTTTAATTTAAACATATAATGTAACCCCACCACCCTCTCCCAACCCCTCTCCCCCCCCCACCCCCCTCAGTTTGTTTTATGACATTAAGAGTCTCTTTTGGTTTGTCTGCCTCCCCATCCCATCTTGTTTCATTTTTTCTTTTCCTACCACCTTAACCCTTGCCCTCTTTGCATCTCCACTTCCTCTGGAAAACAGCATGGAGGTTCCTCAAAAAATTGAAAATAGAGCTACCTTATGACCCAGCAGTTGCACTACTGGGTATTTACCGTAAAGAGACAAACGTAGGGACCCAACTTTTCTTATAAGCAAAGGTCAGTGAGTAACATACTGATAAATTACAAAACAGTTCTAACAGTAAAGGAAATAAGGTTCGAGGAGGCTAAATGGCTGTGCCAAAGCCATAGGGGCTTACTGGTCTTGCCAGGTCTTTGGTTTCTAGAGCTCTGCTCTTTGTACTCCTTACTTTACTTTTCATTAGCTGAGATGACCAGCATTTTGCCTCAATATAGACACAGCCTCTTTCCCACTAAACATAAATATCATGCTAACAGGTAGTGAGATGCATTACCAATGCGAGCCAGTCCCTCCAAGGATTTTGATTCGGGCGCAAGAGTGGTTAGCTTGTCACCTGCCCTTAGGTGTCAGATCAGATATCTCCCTAGTGAGAAGCTTTTTATGGGAGTTCAAAAATAACTTTCAGCTGTCACATAAGATACTTCTCCAAAAATACAAAGAAAAATTTTATTTACAAGAAAGAATTTAACTTCTCTGGCAATTTCAAAACACCTCTCCCTATATGGTCTGTATCTATATGTATACAACAAAGGATGCACATAAAGCTTCTGCAAGAAACCGGAACATATAGGTCCCTCAACAAGTGGGACAAGGGTAATAAGAAGATTCTACAGGGATGTTCAAGAAATGTCTTTTATTTTCTGAAATACTGATTGTTAGGAACCATATACAAGATTGAACTGTCTATATTTTCCTGAAAAGGAATATATCAGAGTCAGATTCACTAGTTTGGATTTTTTGCTGGCATTTTAAACTGCTTATTTGGAGTTAAGAAAAGTAAGCATTGTTTTCTTATATCAACAAAATTATATATGTTGTCCCATATGTATACAGAGCTTGTTTGCCAATAATGTTAAATGCATTTGTTTGTTATGGGGCACTTCTATCCTTATTTTGGGGGGGACTTTTAGAAACATTTATTTATTGTGAGGGACTTTTAAAACAAGCTTCTGGTTAAATGATGACTTCCTAAACTATAAGACAATATTTAAAAGAGCTATTCTTGACTATTTAAATGTTTGTAGTTCTGTCAAGATAATTTTGAAAGTGGTTATATATGGGCCAGAGTATCTCAAGGGCTATAGATTTTTATTGCATATATTCTTTTTTTTAAAGATTTTATTTATTTGACACAAAGAGAGATAGTGAGAGAGAGAATACAAACAGGGAAAGCAGGAGAGGGAGAAGCAGGCTTCCTGTGGGGCAGAGAGCACCATGTGGGGCTCCATTCCAGGACGCTGGGATCATGACCTGAGCAGAAGGCAGATGCTTAATGACTGAGCCACCCAGGCACCCCTATTGCATATATTGTGATACATACTCATTAATTTGCCTTTAAGCGGGTTTTATTTTAAAATTGCAAAAGCAACACATATGAAAGAGAGTTAAATGGTATAAAAACATTGTAACAAAAAGCTCTCTCCTGTCCTCTTCAACCCCCAATGCCTTGATCTAAATCTTACGGATATTCTTCTGCTTTCCCAATGCGGATAGAAAGTCTTGATGTTTAACAGGATAGACTTTCCAATTTTCTTTCTGCATATTGACATGCACATCATTTTACATGAGTGGGATTGTATCATATGACCAAGGAGTTTTGAAAAAGTTTATTTTCCATTACATGCTTGCCCTTTCTCTTCTCTCCAATCAGTATGTTCCTGATCACCCAAGAATAATGCACGTTAATAGATTCTTCCATTTTTCTATTCCTTGTGTGGTTTTTTCTTCCATCCTTCTTGACTACTAATGAGAGATATTCATACACATATATGTATGTTTATATTTTTATTAATATTTCTTTTTTTTATTTTTCAATTGTTTCCATTTTTATTTGTATTGTATGTATTTGTTTGTATTCCTTAAGTGTATTTCACCAAACTGATAAAGTGAAGTGCCCCGTTAATGTGTTCAATATTTAGTGAAGCTATAATCCTGGTCTTAAAAATTATCTTAATCCACAAAAAACATATCATATATGTATAGATAATTGGGATTACTTTCATGCAAGCATCTCTTTAATACTGATTATTTTATAATTAGTAGAATGTCCATACCCTCAAATTTGCTCTTAATGTCTATCTTTGCATATTTTTGTCAATTGATGTTAAATTCCATATTGCCTGGTATCACTATTATTTATTATTTATTTAAATTCAATTAATTAACATAGAATATATTATTGGTTTCAGAGGTATATAGGTCTGTAATTCATCAGTCTTATATAATACCTAGTGCTCATGTCATCAAATGCCCTCCTTAATGTCCATCTCCCAATTACCCCATCTGGTATCAGTATTTTAATACTTGCTTTGTATTATGTTTATGTAATATCCCTTTGTCTAATCCATTCATTTTCAAACTTTAAAAAAAATCTGATTTTTTTTCAACTTTTAGTGGAGAATTCAGCATAATAACTTAGATACTTGGTATTTCTCCCAACTTAAATTTATATTTATGTTTCATTTGACTTTGGTGTTGTCTTTTTCTTCTCCTTATTTTATAAGGTCTAATAATGTTGTAACTCTTCCTTTCATGCCCCTCGTGTTAATTTGGGGATTTTCCTCTATTTTTTCCCATTGTTAATAGCTGTTTTCCAATGTTCATAATAAAACCTAGTATTCCTTACTCATATGAAAATGAAGTTCCAACCATTGGTTCCAACAGTATACTTTCTTTCTCAACTCTTCCCCATCTGCTTTCCTTCCTCTCACCTTATAAGACAAGACCTTCACAATATTTGCATGTATTATCTTTCTGTTTTATCTCTTCCCCCACCAGTTAAGAATACTGGATTACTTTCTTTTTCTTTTCCCTAAATTTTGCTGTCCTAGATTTAGTATCCTTTTTTTCTAAATTAGCAGAAACATTTTTATTGTCACATATCTCTTCCATTGAAAAGGTCTTTCAGTACTTATGTTAAATATACAGAGATCTGATTTTATCCATTTAAAATTAACTCTTAAGTTATAAAGAGGATTGCATTCCCGCCCCCCCACTCTTTTATTTCTTCTTTATCTTTGTCTCTTAAGATTCCTGTACTTATTCATTTTGCTATTTTATTAGGGTCATTTCTTTATTGTTTTCTCAGAGTGCATGGGTGGATTTTTTTTTTCTTTGTCCATAGCAGATTCTTTTTATTTGTAATGCATTCTCAGTTAGCTTATAGTTCTGGAATTTTATTAAGGTCTATCTTTTTTTTTTCTTTTTCTTTAAGTCAATCACTACTAGACCTCTTGAGTTTTTGCAATCTATAGGACCAGGTTTCTATATCTCTTTCCTCCATATTTTTCTTTGTATTCGTTAGAGCCTCTTATTTACCTATGCTTTATCTCCTCTAGCTGTCCTCTGAGTTACAATTTATGATTTCTATTTGGTTATTTTGTTTTCTTTCTTTTTTGAATTTTAAATGATACATCTTTTTAAGCAGTATTAAATATAATCAAACTCCAGTGTAATAGTAGAATCATAACATGGGGTTTACTAAAATTGGGTTTAATCTGGACTTGAATACTATTTTGTTATCATATTGAGGAATAATTTGTAGACAGTGAGGCTTGTCATTCTACATTTTGACTCCATTTTCATAGACTTTCTGTCTTTTTGGTTCTATTAATATATTTCTCTTCTTTATATTAAATTTTACTTGAAATTTACTTGAAATTGAATTTTACTCAAAATAAGAAAAATAAATAAAACTACAGTGAGATACTTTTCCTCTTCTCTTGGGTTGGCAAACAATTTAAAAGTTTGGCAACACATTCTACTGGCAAGACTGAGTGGCATCTTCCTTAATTACTGGTGGAAATGCAGATGATAAAACCCATTATAATGGGTAATTCAGCAGTCCCTAAAAAAATTGCATATGCATTTCCTTTTTAAAAAATGTATTTGTTTACTTATTTATTTTTATTCCTATATAATTAACATACAGTGTTATGTTAGTTTCAAGTATACAATATAGTGTTTTAACAACTCTATACATTACTCGGTGC
Source organism: Taxidea taxus jeffersonii (assembly GCA_003697995.1). Lineage (NCBI taxonomy): Eukaryota > Metazoa > Chordata > Mammalia > Carnivora > Mustelidae > Taxidea > Taxidea taxus. The sequence continues at coordinate 282,359 of ML103327.1, forward strand.
TCATCATAATAAGTGTACTCTTTAATCACCATCACTTGTATCACCCATTCCCCCACCCACTTCCTCTCTGGTAACCATCAGTTCTCTATATATAAAAGTCTGTTTTATTGTCTCTTTTTTCCTTGTTCATTTGTTTTGTTTCTTAAGTTCCACATATGAGTGAAATCATATGGTTTTTATCTTTCTCTGACTCTTACTTCATTTAGCCTCTAGATCCATCCATGCCTGATTGCATATGGCAGGATTCCCTGATTTTTTTTGTGATGTTACATTGTTATTTCTTTTCTTTCATTTCTGAGTTTATTTGATCCTCTCTCTCTCTCTCTCTCTTTCTTTTTGATGAGTTTGTCTAAAATATTGCTTTAATATATTTCTTAAACTTAGTGTTCCAGACTTTCAATTTGTATTTCAATCTCCACCAATTTATCAACTGATTTTTTCCATTTAATAAACTCTTAATTTTAGTAATTCCCATAAAGTTTAATTTGAATGCTATCTAGTCCCTTAAGTGATTTAATTATTGGTATAAGTTTCCTGTTCTTTTCTGGTCTTTTTTTTTCCAAAACCTATCTAACAGGTATACCATAAGAAGACAAAGGAAATAAATCATATTCTTCTAGGTTTTGTTAATCTCAATGCTAGGAATTCTATCTTCATAGATTCTGAACTACTCTTGACTATTCAGCCTTACAGTTGAGAAAGGATGATCTTTCTAAATTCAAATTTAAATCATGTAAGTTTTCTGCTTAAAGTTATTTATTGTGTATTTTCATATATAACTTAAAATCCAGACTTTGTATAGTATAAAGTCCTCTATTAGCGGGTACTTGCTACCTGTCTGGGTTAATTTCTGAAACTCTCTTCAACAAACCTTGTAATCCAACAATAATAAATTATGTGCCATTCCCAATACACAATACATTCTGTCTTACTTTACAAAAAAAGAGTCATATTATCTTCTGGAAGTGTCTTTTCTTTGCTGTACAATCTGGTATACTCATCCTTAGCTCATAGGACAAATTTTTTGAATTTCATAGAAAATATTAGTTGTCTGTGCTTTTCTGCTATCATATCTCTATGTGCATGTTGGCAAATGGTTGGAGACCCAAACATATGTCACCCTACTCTTACATTATTATAAAAGAACCTTGATGTCCTTGCCTTCCCTAACTTCTTTGTCTAAGTTTGCAATAGACATTACTGTGTTGTATAAATTTTTAGCTGCCTTGAATATGGACACACTTAAGGCAAACATTATCAGAAAAGAGAAGATAGCCTTGTTAGAAGAGAGTGTGGGGCAGGAGGAGGACTGTGACTGTGAGAGGATGAGTGCAAACATATCCTCACACCAAAATATTATATCACAAATTAAAGTGTGTGGAAAATTACCACCATTGCTGTGCCCCCAGAAGAGACAGAAAGTGAAAAAAGAACCTGTATAAAATCAGTGGAATCATAATTAGAGGGAGTAGGGACGGAGATGTGCATTTAGACTGTTTTGTTTTTGGTTTTGTTTTGTAATAGGGGACACCCATCCTTAAACACAGTTTTGATGCAATGACTTGGAAACAACAATAACAAATGCCATAGACTCTAACAAATTTGAACTAGAAGAATTGAATTATTCTACATGTAGAGATGGTCCTATACATGGGGAAATGCAATAGGGGAGAGATTCAGCTTACTTCTATGATACGGCTTACATTGTGCATTAAAATTAATAGTTTCATCTCCCTTTACATAATTCCTTTAGGGAGAGTTCCTTGACTATTTACTTCTATATCCTTAGAATCTTGTGTAATATTGAAATGTTGAGTGAATGTATGTATGACTGAATGAAAAATAATAATTGAATAAATACATTGTATTGGTAATTGCTTCTGCCAGCAGAGGGAAAAATATTAATGTTTGCTAAGAACTGAAGCACTTCAAGTATTTGATTGCTAGATTGCACTGCAGATGGGATGTGGATCCCACTCAGAAAAGCAGAATTTAACATAGCGTAGAATAATCACTAAGATGATATAAGAATAGATATTCTGTATTACCAAAGCAATGATACTTCTTCATCAATTGAAATGGTATTTAGGACTTCTGCAGAGCTTGAAACATAGCTACTAAGGCACTATTAAAAATCCATCGTGTTATCTGGAAAGGAAAATTTAAATGTATAAGATGCTGGGTTGATAATTTAGCTTCATCATGCTGTGTAATGTGCATGAATAAGATTCCTTTCTCTGTCATATGTATAAGCTGCTTCTGCTAAAAGCACATGAAGAATAAATGTGTTTTTAATTATTGGCTGCATTTATGTTGCTATAGAATCTCAGAGAATTTTATCCTTTTTAAACTAATTATCATTTTTTAGTGATCTCTATCGTGTGTATGAAGTCAAACCTTACTGAAAGTGTTAATTGGAGGACTAAAGTGATGATAAATATGGCACACACTTAAATCTATTTTGTTTGTTTGTTTTTATTTTTTTAAGATTTTATTTATTTGACAGAGAGAGAGAGAGATCACAAGTAGGAAGAGAGAGAGGGGGAAGCTGACTTCCGGCTGAGCAGAGAGCCCAATGCGGGGCTTGATCCCAGGACGCTGAGATCATGACCTGAGCCGAAGGCAGAGGCTTAACCCACTGAGCCACCCAGGAGCCCCTTAAATCTCTTTATGTAAAGTCGTTCTTTGTAACCACAGTATTAGCTTTTGGCAAAAATGGCATCCTTCTCAGTTAGTGCTTTTTTGTTTTTTTTAAGTATCTAGATGACTAGAGTAATTCTCTCACTGTTCAACATATTATAAACTTTATAGATAGTCTACCTTAATCTCATGCTCTGATTACTTTTAAAGTTACTACTACTGAAGTGGAGTTGACATATAACGCTGTATTAGTTTCAGGTATACAACAAAGTGATTTGGAAATTCTTCACATTATGCAGCGCTTTGCCATGATAGGTGTAGACACCATCTGTGTTCATATGCTAAGTAGGGTAATGTTGAGACTAGAGAGGTAACCATAGAAAATGAGAAATACAGTATGTAGTTGGGAGTTTTAGGACCTGCCAATTTGTTCACCACTCACATATCAGTAATACTATTTGTTTCTTAAAGATTCTCTAACTAAAGCAAAATTAGCATTTTAAAATAAATTTCATAACAAATATTTCTTTATATAAAAAATTGTAGAAACGGATCCTTTAGCATCTGAGTGATGTATATTAAAAGTAATTAAAAGTATATTAAAAGGGACGCCTGGGTAGCTCAGTGGGTTAAGCCACTGCCTTCAGCTCGGGTCATGATCTCGGGGTCCTGGGATGGAGTCCCGTGTCGGGCTCTCTGCTCGGCAGGGAGCCTGCTTCTCTCCTCCCCTCTCTGCCTGACTCTCTGCCTGCTTGTGTGGTCTCTGTCTGTTGAATGAATGAATAAAATCTTTAAAAAAAAAAATTAAAAAAAAATAAAAGTACATCTCATTTAGTGTGACTTTCTTTCTCTCTCTCTCTTTCTTTCTCTTTTTTTTGATCACGTTTGCTTGTGGACATTGGAGAGGAGCAGAGAGAGAAGAAGAGAGAGAATCTTAAGCAGGCTCAGTGCTCAGCACAGAGCCCCATGCAGGCTCAGTCTCACAACCCTGAGATCATTGAAATCAAGAGTCATGTGCTTAATGGACTTGAGCCACCCTGGTGCCTCATGTGTGATTCTGAAAATAGTTGCAATAAAGTGAATTTGTGTCAGAAAATAAAATTAAAACAAAACAAAACAAAATAAAAACAGTTTTCATGTATAGATAAAATAAAATTTATTTATATCTTTATTCATAATTTACCATGAGTGTAGAATAATGACATTTTTAAAAAAGATTTTATTTATTTATTTGGCAGAGAGAGGGAGAGAAAGAGAGGAAGAGAGAGAGTGCAAAAGCAGAGGGAGCAGCAGGCAGAGAGAGAAGTAGGCTTCCTGCGGGACTTTATCCCAGGATCCTGGGATTATGACCTGAGCCACAGGCAGCCATTTAAGCAACTGAGCCACCCAGGGGTCCTGAGTAGTAACATTTTGTTTCATTAGTTATTATAACTCTTCTTTGGTTAGAATTTGTTTTGTTTTACAGACAGAAGGCACATGGGCATGCATGGGTAGGAGGGGCAGAGGAAGAGGAAGAGAGAGAATCCCAAGCAGGCTCCATGGTCAGCACAGAGCCCCACCTGGGGGCTTCATGTCAGGACCCAGAGATCATGACCTGAGCCAAAACTGAGGGTCAGATGCTCAACCAACTGAGCCACCCAGGCACCCTTAGAATATGTTTGAAAAGAAACATATTTTTCTTTAAATTTTAACTATGAAATATCCAAACTCACATTATAGTAGAAAAATATTAATAAACAGATATATACTTAAACCTATTTAATAACTATTAACATTTGGACTTTTTTGCTACTTTTTTGTTGTTATCAATGTACTTATAAGTAAAGATATCATGGTGTTTTATCTTTTTTTTTTTATTTTTAAAGATTTTACTTATTTGTCAGAGAGAGAGGGAGAGAGAGCAAACGAGCACAGGCAGACAGAGTGGCAGGCAGAGGCAGAGGGAGAAGCAGGCTCCCTGCCGATCAAGGAGCCTGATGTGGGACTCCATCCCAGGACGCTGGGATCATGACCTGAGCTGGAGGCAGCTGCTTAACCAACTGAGCCCCCCAGGGATCCCGGTGTTTTATCTTTAAATATCACATATACATCTATAATAAATTTGAAAATCTCTTATATAACCGCAATACTGTTAGCTCGTTGGAAAGTTAAAAATATTTTCCTAAAATCATCTACTATCCAGTCCATATTCAGATGTTACCAACTGTCCCCAAAATATATTTTATAGAGATTTTATTTTATACTGTTTTTTTATTTTATACTATTTTTATTTTATATTTATTATTTTAATTTATATACTGTTGTTTACTTTATACTTTTTAAAATTGTATACTGTTTTAAGACCAGCATCTGTATATTTTATTATGTCTCTTTAGTCCTTTAATCTAGAACAGTTCTAACATGAGATTTTATAATGATAGTCACTGAAATATTATAAGGGGGAATACTTTATGATGACAGTTGTACCCTTCATCTTGTTAGGGTGGTTGTAGCAGCTGCCACAGGACATTTGCTCAGACCTTAACACAGAAACCTTGTGGTGAAGAGTGTGGTCAGCTGACAGCCTTTAGTTGCTGTATATTCAGGTTTCACCTCAGGAATGTGGCCTCTCTCTTCCCTGGTTTCTTCTAGCGGATTTCTTACATATCTTATTCTGTCCTGGCAACTTTTAGAGGTTCTGAAATAATTTAAAGAAAAAAAAAAAAAAAGTGGTGCAAGGAATGTGGGAAATTCTCTTTGCATTCATTATGGTTTCTCTTTTTCTTATATACTCAGACATAAATGAATATACACATATGCATATATATATTGGTAATATGTGGAAATGAATGGAAAGCAATAGCATTCTATTGTATTTATTGTATTTAACATTTCCCATTTTATTGTCATGCAGCAACTAAAGTAATGCATTATGGTTTAATAAATTATTCTGAAATGTGGGTATTATGACTGCTTCTTGCCAAGGGGTTCTCTGTGTATTTTCACTCCACAATTAAAAACCACTAGTAAACTAAATAGTTCAGAATAAAATACTGAACGGTAGCACTTACTCTCATCAGGGGAATGCCATTTTTAATCGTTGAACTAGGGCTCTGTTTATTTTGCTATTATGTTGAGAACAAAATTATATCAAGTTATTCATTTAGCTTCAATTTTTGTTATAGAAATACAAAATGTGGGGGATTCAAATTTGTTTTATTTCCTCATGAGATTCAACTGAACAATTGGAATTTACTTTCCTTTACTCTTTTACCCATTTACTCATTTACTCAAACAATTTATTTACTCATTTAATTCTACGAGTTTGTACTGAATTCCTGGACTGGGAAAGATTTGCCATATTGGATACTTGTCTCAATCCTCAGGTTGTTTCATGGAATGAATTAGCTTGGAAGAGGAATGAAGAAGTTGGAAGCTCAGAGGAAGGGTATAGGAATTACACCTGGATAGACCAGAGAAAGCATCCAGCTTTGCTGCTGGACTATTTTGCTCTTTGGGTACCACCTTGACACCCAAGGGCCCAGTAAATATGTGCATCCTGGATTATGCAAAAACAAACAAACAAACAAACAAACCTGCCGCTGGGCCGGCCTCCCCTTCAGACCAAACTGCAAGCGGGATCCCAGGCCACCTCCCCGCCAGCGCTCCGCCGTGGACAGTCCCGTTTCTACCTTATAAAGATAGCGGGGTGAGATTGCTGCAACCTTTGGACTAACAACTATCCGAAACATTGCCTCCATCTGTAATATGGGTAAGGGTAAAGAAGAAGATTTCTGTCGACATGGAGCAGAATACATCTATTATCCACTGTCTGAGAGACTTCAGCAACTCAGAAACACAGACATATTATTGTAGTGAACAGACATATTATTGTCAAATGTGCTGCAGCAAACAGGAGGTCCAGAAAAGGATGAGTGTGAAAAAGCTGCCCATGATTTTGGCCCTGCACATAAAGTGGTTCAAGTACATGGAGCAGCCCCACAGGTACAGCAAGCTGTCTCACCAGGTGGTCTTCTCCCTGGAACTCCAGCTCTTCAGCACTTCCGGCGACACCGTGAATGTGGACCGCATGTACAATTTGGTGGCTGAGGTGGTTCACTGTGGCCGTGGTCCTAATCGTGGGCATTATATTACCATTGTGAAGAGTCATGGCTTTGGGCTTTGGTTTGATGATGACATTGTAGAGAAAAGATGCCCAAGCTATTGAGGAACTCTATGGCCTGGCATCAGATATATCAAAAAATTCAGAATCTGGATATATTTTATTCTGTCAGTCAAGAGAAAAACTTAAAGAACTGCGGGACTAAATCAAATGGGGGGAAACATTCAAAGCACCCTTACATGGTTCCCCTGCAGACTGTCCTCCCCAGCAGCCCTCCAGGGGTGGGACACCAAGTTGGATGGTCTGGCAGTGTTAGACTTTCTCTCCCTTTGGTTTTTTTATATGCGGCACTACTTGTGGTTTTATTTTAGTCTGAGGTGGAGTTATCTGCAATCAGATTGTAGTAAGATTTATATGCGTAACAGTTGCTAATTTTAGGATCGGGTAAATGCTCCACCACTGGCTGTGTTGGCTGAATCAGAGTGACATTTCCTGCAAATGTGTACAGTCTGTTTTGTGTCTCTGCAGAATGAACCCCCTAAATACCTTCCCGGATGGCATTTGAATGCATTCCTTTAACTTGTCCCTGGAAGCACTGCTACCCAATTTTAGCTGTTCTGTCTCTTTTCTGAGAAAAGGACAGAAGAATTGGGTAAATGTTCACCTTTTTGGGCTGCAACTATAGCTTTAAGTTTGTGCAAGTGAAAACGTTTAAAAATGAGCAACCTCAATACTAAAACCATCTTCCACGTGGAACAGGGTGAAGAGAAGCTGTTCTTGGTGGCTAGACCCTGCCCTCGGCGGTCCTCACCTCACCTTTAGAAACCATGAGACTAGGAAGGTAGGAACCTCAGGGCAGGCAAAGCCAAGAGGAGGAAGCTTTAGTGGACAGTGTAAAGTTACTTTTCTTATCTTTCTACCAAAACCATGGATCAGGAAAATAACCCTATGCTCTTTATTTTCAGTGACCACCTACTTCCGTGAGGTACTGTGAGTTGTATATGTCATGTATCAGGCACTGCTAAGTTTTCCTGGGTGTCATTCCAAACCTGCTGGTGTTTGCAGTCTGTGGTCGCAGGGCTGAGACACTGTGGTGACTGTTCCCGGCCCAGCCCTCCTTAGCCAGTCAGCACCCACATCCTTCTCTACTGGGAAGGACAGAGCACTGTACCTTCACCACCATCCGCCATGTTGTACAGCTGTTGGCTTTTTCACATTTCTATTTACTGAGGAGCTGGTAAGCCTTGGGGGTAATATGGAAACTTCCCTAGAGGGATTAGTAAAGTAGCTGGGTATGAAGGTGGGTCAAAGGAAGTATGAGTGGGTGGGGTGAAGAATGAGCAAAATGGTGGTGTTTCTTTGGCTCAGACTCCTAGCATGATAAGATAGTTTTTTTGAAAAACCTCATCTCACTATAGTTACTTTTACCTTTTTCATTTTTGTTATGTATGTATTTGAGTATTAGTACCTTTTATTAAAAGCGTGAATTTGGAAAACAACAACAATAAAACCCAAAACAAAACAAAACCAAAAAAATAAACCCACCAAAAATCTAAGGTTGAATTAAGGTAGACAGATCGCTAAATGGGAGAGTGAATGTACACAGCAGTCTGTACCAAAGAGGAACTTGGGTTTTCCACCATAACTCCGTATTACATATTGGCTGAAGTTTCCAAAATAAAAGCAATACTTCAAGAACAGAAGTTTCTATTTTTGGAAAGGGTTGCATCTTTATAGAAAAAGTGGAATGTGGATAACTTATTGAATGCCCCAAACTCAATTAATTGTCTTGAAATTAACACTGAAGTCTGGCCTGGATTGACAAAGCACAAGTGGTGGTTGTTACCCGGTATTAGCTGCTACCAGAACCTTAAGCACTTTTCCTGGGAAACAGTAGCCTTCATAGGTTTGGCCTTGCACTTACAAAGCCATTAATCAAGGGAGAACATCTTACTCCAGGCAATTAGTTTTGACAATGGAATAGTAAATAGACCCTAATTAATGACTTTTTGTAATTATTCTTCCCTATGTGGACATTAACTGGTGTTCAGGCGTTAATTGTGACATCGACATGATTGCCTATCAGTAAAAAGACCATTTTGCAGCTTAATTATGTATTTCAGGGACTCATATATCTTGTGGCTTTCAGAATCGTTTTAACCAGACTTTCAGTCTTGAAAAGGACTAAGAAGTCTGAAAGAAGGAGTCTCATTCATTTTCATTTTCTTATGCCATGTCCACCCAACTTGCCTTGATTCATACCCCTCACCAACGAAGACCCAAACAAACACTGTAGGATCATGCTACGCAGTACAGAAGCTACTAGATACAGGTAGAAGTTTAAGTTTCTTAAAGTTAAATAAAAGTAGAAATTTAAGATTTAGTCAGACTAACCACATTTTAAGTGCTCAATAACCATATGTGGCTAGTGGCTAGCTCCTGTATTGAAAGTACACAGAGAAAGCATTTTCATTATCATAGAAAGTTCTAGTGGCCTGCATAGCATATAGAGAAAGCTTCATGAGGGCTAAGTTTTGTCTGTTTTGTTCACTGAGGTATTCCTCTAGTCTAGAATATTACCAGCCACAGAGTAGGAGTTTAGGAACTATCGGATTAATTGAATGACTGCCTTCTTTCTCTTATTTTCTCCTCATTTGTTTTGGGATTACCTAGAGACACACACTTCAGAAATACCTGGAGACAGCTAAGGAGCACTCTCTGACAGGGATAAGAATGAACAATGGAGGTACTTACTCATTTGAGCTCTCCTCTCTATCTAAAGTACCGGAGAGAGTGCACTAATTAGGTTTGATAAAATGAGTGCTTCCAGAAGAAGATGGTATGCATTATTTTAACAATTATGACAGATTCATGAGAGTAAAAGGGCAAAACATAGACTACAAAAAAAAGTCAGCAAGAATTTTGTTCAATTATATCAGATTACAATAACTTTCCACTTTTTTGGGAAATATATTTGACATATAATACTGCCTAAATTTAAGGTGCACAACATATTAAACATTTATGTATTGTGAGATGGTTGCCATTATAGTTATAATTAGCACCTTTGCCACATTATATCAGAGAACAATTATTTTATCACACCATGGAAACATTCTTGAAAAAACAAACTTCTTAAAAAAGGATAAGTTGATAATTAGAAAGTGAGGGGAATAAAATTGACCAGAATAAGACAGGACCTGCCAGAAATGAAGTCCTAGACTGGTATATTTCATAGACCACACATGGCGCATGCAAGCACACACACACACACACACACACAAAGATTTTATTGGAAAAAGTTTTAATAAGTTGTTTGATCCCTTATTCTTAAATGTCAGTTGAGAATTATAATAATAATACTAACCATAAGTATAATGAAAGGAATAGTGGAAGAAGCTGAACATATCTAAATGGCATTTTGCAGATATTAATTGTCAAAATCTAATACATACTATAACAATGAAATGAAATGGAAGTTTAAGTGAATTGCAAATAATGAAGGTGAGAATTATAAAATGGTAAAATAAGTGAGTTACCAATTCTATTCCAATTAGTGTTTGAGAGTGTGATTAACAATTTTTTAATAATGTCCTTAGGAGCAAAATTATTTAGAAATATTATGATCTCAATCAATACTATGTTTATACTTCAGAGAAAGTTCAAGTCAGATTTATTTTTTCTGTACCACATAAAATTTGGGTAATATTAGTAAGTGACAGACTAACTTACAAAACAATGTCTAAATGTTAACCAGACAAAATTCAAATGGATAACATTCAAGAAAGGGATTCTCCCACAACTGGGAGCCACAGTTGTGGCTCAAGGAAATGTTTAGCTCTAACTTAATACCAAAGTACACAGTAGTCCAAAGCTTAGAAGCAGGAGTTAATCAGCACAAATGGTCTTAGCTTAGAAGAGGACTACACTAGAAAAATACATTTTCTCTTAATCTTCTGGTTGGGCTGCTTCCATTTCTCTGTTTAACTTAATTAATCAAAGAGTTATTAAATGCCCATTTGGTTCCAGAGGCTGCACTATGTACTGGAGACCCAAAATTGTACAAGTTGAAAAAATGATCCCTCTCCTCAAGGAGTTTGAACTCTATTGAGGAAGATAGATAATTCAGCATATTCTTAAGGTAATTGTACTGCTATTTCAAAGGTGGATTGGTATGACCTGAATGGATGAGTGGGATGGTTGGAGTTATGATTAAGATGATGGGAACTTATTGCTTATGTAAAATGTTTACCTGTGCATCAGATTTGCTTAATGGTTTCTAAGCACTAATTATTTACATTACACAATCTAATTTATAATGGAGGCCAAGGTGCCATCTATTAAATGTGACATTGAGAAATAAAAATTGGGCCTCAAATGTTTATATTTGAGTATTTTGAGAAGATAATAAAAATATTCACCTAAATCCTCAAAATGGAGTTATATCTTTCAATCATGTTAGATAATATAATGAAAAATTAACTTGCATTCTATAAGTCTGCTAATTTTTAATATTTAAGAAAAAATCCTGAGAATTCTTGCCCCAAACAGAAAACATTAGAAGTTAAACTTAAGTTTAACTTAATGTAAAGTTTCTTATGCTACATTTGACTTAAGTTAATCTTCAATTTTTATAGTGTTTGGTCAGTATAGCATAACAGCAGAATTCACTTATATTCTAAGAATGTCGCAATGAACTTTCAGGTGAGCAGAAACCTGGAAAGCTCACCTTGCCCTCCACAGCATTGCCTCTTAAAGCTCTTCCCAATTAATAAACCCAATATTTAACTGTAGGAGCATACTAATGTTGTAACACATTAGGGAAGAGCTACCCACTCTGCTTAAATTAAGAACTGACCTACACCCTTTCCTGGGGTTGAGCCTAACCACTGGGAAAGAGTGATTTCACCGTTAACCTTTGCAGACCTAATTAGCTCCTAATTCTAGCCAATGCCAGTGTCTCCCCACCCAGAGACAAACTAGCTGCTTTAGAAAAGTTTTAGAATCATAAGAGTTGGTACTTCATAGCAAAAGAAGGGAAAAAAAAAACAACTCTGTGAAATTCTTTGTGTATAATCCTAGGAGAAATTTGACTTTTATCAGAACTGTATTAATAATTTTATGTGATACCTCAGTAGGCAAATAAAACAAATCCTTCAGGTTTTTGTTTTGTTTTGTTTTTGCCCTAAATATTTAGAGAATTTAGGAAAAATTTCTTTTCTGTTGTTAAATTACTTAACATGTGGAACAAGTTTTGGCCTCTGTTATTTTGACGAATTCAAAATATCTGTGACTTCAACAACTCAGTGTATATGAAGGGACAAAATATCCTGATTTCGGAATCATCTAATAGACATTTGATTTGAATTTTAAAAATTTTGTCTTGTATCCCATTAATTAATTTTCCCACCCACTTTATACATGATTTTTCTGAAAATTCTAGTTCTTATGAATTTAATATTTCAGGGAAAAGTAGATACCTGTTTATGTTGCTTCCCACAGAGCTCACTTTCTCCAAGTTATTTCATGAAAACTGCTTGTGAGTACTGTGAAAAATCCGTGAGGTAATTTACCTTAAACTCTGGTATCCTTACAATACAGGCATACCTCAGAGATACTGTGGGTTTGGTTCCAGATCATTCCAATAAGGCAATTATCATAATAAAGCAAATATCACAATAAAGCAAGTCAAATGAATTCCTTGGTTTTCCAGTGCCAATAAAAAGTATGTTTACATTATAATGCAGTTTCTTCTGTGTCTAATGGCATTATGTCTAAAAAGAAAATGTACATTCTTTAATTAAAAATTACTTTTAAAAAAATGCCAATCATCATCTGAGCTTTTGGTGAGTCATCATCACTGATCACAGATCAGTATAATAAACATCATGAAAAAGTTTGAAATACTGTGAGAATTAACCAGAATGAGTCACAGACATGAAATGAGCAAAATTGGTTGGAAAAATGGCACCAATAGACTTGCTCAATGCAAGGTTGCCACAAACCTTCAATTTATAAAAACAAATGCAATATCTATGAAGTGTAATACAGTGAAACAATAAAATGATGTATGGCTATCTACACTATTAACGTTGCCCAAGTCAAGTGGTTTTCAGGTCACAGGATGCATTTCAGGCTGGTGACTATAGGTAGAAAATTGAATATTAGGTGGTTGGGGATTGAGGTGGTATCATTAAAGTTTATTTTCTCTCTCAAATTTCACTTGCTCTAAAGACTAGCAAAATGCCCTCCTAGAACCATGCCTCTGTCATCTCTTTGATGATTATTTGCTTTTGCAACTAAATATTTACTGATTTTTTTAGTTCCTCTGCCAGAGAACTTCAACATATATTCAGTGTGATGTTTAATTTCTGTCAGTTCCCTACTACCCAATAAGCTGTAAGCTCCATTAATAAGAAGTTTTTAATGAAATTGATTCATCTCACTTCAGATCGGTTCAAGAGATCACTTAAGTGCCTACTGTATACCAGCTATTAAGATACCATATCCTTATAGCTCCAGCAATGTGTTGTTATAGAAACTCAGGAAGTCATCACTGAATGAGTTAATTGAATTGAGGTCATTGATATAGCAAAGATTTTTACATAATACATTCAGTGTTTATAATAGCTAAAATTAATATTATTTTTAATTGTTGGAGTTTTAAATTAAATTGATCAAAATGGTTCTACACACAAGGTCAGATTACCTTCTCTTTCACTACCTAAATTAGCACCTTTTTTTTTTTAAGATTTTATTTATTTATTTGACAGACAGAGATCACAAGTAGGCAGAGAGGTAGGCAGAGAGAGAGGAGGAAGCAGGCTCCCTGCTGAGCAGAGAGCCCGATATGGGGCTCGATCCCAGGACCCTGGGATTTATGACCCGAGCCAAAGGCAGCAGCTTTAACCCACTGAGCCACCCAGGTGCCCCAAATTAGCACCTTTTATTCTGCTATGGGATGAGATGGGTTAGATATGGTTTTCAGCAGAGCCATTAAAGTTTGAATTCCTCCTCTTCTCAAAGTTTCCAAGAATACATGAATGGTTGTATATGGCCTATAGTCCTCCTTGGGGATAGACCCCAACTATGATAATCTTCCCCTTTAAAGCAGCTAAATCAAAGCAGAGCGACAGGGAGGAATCAGAAGATATTTAGGGAGAGAGCAGCTCTACCCTCATAAACAAGCCTCTGAATTCATTTTGGTTTTGTGGTTGAACAAGGAGCATTTTGTTTTTGTGGCTGAGCAAGGAGCCCAATGCAGGACTTGATGCAGTACTCGATCCCAGGACCCTGGGATCATGACCTGAGCTTAAGGCATATGTTTAACCAACTGAGCCATCCAGGTGTCTCCCAAGACACCCTGTCAAGCCTACTTCTCATAACTCAGTTTCTGAACTTTCACTGGAGGATTAGGACAGTGAGAGACATACACCTCAACCTCCTTACCCTCACCTTAGACCAGAGCATTCATAGCCAGATCATGGAGAGTCTTCTTGTATACCTGCAGCTGCCATTGGGGCCCTTTTATTTCCTTATCCAGTAAACTATGTCTGCTAGCATTTTGTCCTTACTGCAAAATTGTGAAGAAATATGAAAGCTCTGAGATTTTAACCTACTAGCCAGCTAATAAGTTAGCCTGTTCCAATTTTATCAGTGCTGACAGAAGACAAAATCTTAGGTCAGGGATGAAGTCAAGTCAGGCAAGCAACATGCGCATTGGCATATTTCTGTCATTTTTCTCTTGCCTCCAAGTTCTTTGAAGGTGATACAAATGGCTCAGCTAGATACTTGTACATGCAGTGGTTTGTGTTATAGGATGGGACTATTGAACTTCAGGAGCACTGTGATTTGGAAACCCAAATCTTTTATGATGGCATAAACATGCCCCTTCTTTTCTCTAAAGGAAACACTGTCTCTAACTTCTAAGAGTGTTCACTATAGAAATGTCATTGAAAATACAGACTGGGACAAAGGATAGAGGTAGGAAATTTTTAAAAAATCTCTTGAAATTTGTATTATATACATGTATTACGGGGGCACCTGGTTGGTCGACTGCCTTCAGCTCAGGTCATAATCCTGGAGTCCTGGGATCGAGTCCCACATTGGGCTCTCTGCTCAGCAGGGAATCCGCTACTTCTCCCTCTGACCCTCCCCTTCTCGTGCTCTCTCTCTCTCATTCTCTTTCTCAAATAAATAAATAAAATCTTTAAAAAATGTATTATGTACTTAAAAAATAAGAGTTGAAAAACTCATGCGAAATTAATAGTTTAAAGCCGTTCCTGATTTTAGTATTGAAGATTTTTCTGCAAAAGTTTATGTTCCAGAAATATGGTCTCTAATTGAACAGAATAATGTTCCTCAATTGACATTCCAGAAAGATATATTTACTTTGCTACTTTTCTTTGTTTTTTTAAGATTTTATTTATTTATTTGACAGACAAAGATCACAAGTAGGCAGAGAGGCAGGCAGAGAGAGAGAGGAGGAAGCAGGCTCCCCGCAGAGCAGAGAGCCCGATGTGGGGCTTGATCCCAGGATCCTGGGACCATGACCTGAGCTGAAGGCAGAGGCTTTAACCCACTGAGCCACTTGGGCGGCCCTGCTACTTTTCTTATATCCTAATATATCAAGAAAGAACCTACTGTATTCTAAAACTACTGTGATAAACATACACTTGCATAATGAGATTTAAAGGTAAACCTTCCTGTAAATATTTTGCAATATACATATATGTATGTATGTGTGTATATATATATATATATATATTTATGCTTTAATTGTTTAGTAAACTGTATCCATTTTTATGATTTAATGTAGGTTTAAACATCATATATTAGTGTTTTAGCTGTCTCTACATGTCCTAGAAAATTTTCCTTACTGATATTTTGTAGAGAAGTGGTTTAATCTCATGGGCCCTAACTCAGAATGAAAGTAATATTTTAGCATACAGAATCGGGCCACTAAAGAAAATACATCTTTTATAGAATATTTCATTAGTCAAGCTTAGCCCTGTCTGGGCTTGTTGCACATTATATTGTATTTTCTCATATCTTTTATTTAGGAAGCAATGAAAATTTTGCTTCAGGTACAGAAAAAGAAATTAATGTACATAAGGAAAAGTAGTATTGTTAGAATATGAAATATTTACAGTGGCACCTAAAAGTTACATGACTTCCTATCACTAATAGGATCTATACACCTACCTCAATGTTAATATGTATTAGAATGATGAAAGTTGCATGAATCATAGTATAATTGGATAATCTGTCTTTTTGTTCCTACTCTATTATATTAAAAGAGGGGCTTTTTCCTAATGCTTGAACAATTCTCCTACAGAGCCTAGGACAATGCTTGATTAGGTGATTTGTCAAATAATCATACCTGAGGCACAGTCACTACTAAGATTAAGGTAAATAGTTATATATGCAGTTAATCTAACAGGCTGTAAGACTGAAAATCAAATATAACAAAGATTCTGTATAAAATCATATTAACTTAAGAAACAGTGAAAATGGAATTATTAATGTAGCAGTTACATTTCTATATTCTTATATAATTTTCATTACTAAATTATTTTGAGAAAAAAGTAGATTTGTAGGAAAATATGTTTTTGTTTTTTAATTATCCTGTTTATACAAAACATTTCTTTCTTTGTCAAGGACATATGTGTTTATTCAATAATATAAAACATAAAATAACTTCTTTTAAGGATATTGTCTGAGTTTTTACCTGAAATTGTGATATTTATTGTAATTATGAAGAACACTAAGGAATGATACTTCTTGAAGAAAAGAAAATTATCCCCAAATTAATTTTGAGTTAAATACCACTTTTAATAGTAAAAAATTAGCATATGTTATGCCCTTTTGTATTAGATGAATGTAACTTTATAACTAAAAATTTGAACCACGAGATAAAAGGAAAATAAAATCTATCAATGTCTACTTCTTTCACAAATAAACCATTTCAGCGGACTATTATGCATTTATGTTTTAAAGCAATCTCTAAAAGAGAGTATATCTTAAAACTGCAATCCTGATTTTATAAAGATAAAATATATATCATACTTAATGTAATATAAATGTGTAAGTCTGTGCATGATTCAGGAACTATTCCTTCTAAACATTTAGTTTAGGGCAAAGAGATGTGGGATGTGATGACTTCCTGGATTGAAAAAATGCAGGGGGAATATTTAAGCAAAGAAATTGCTTCAAGCAAGGTTAGCCTTTAGGGCTCTCACCATGTCTTGAAAACCCAAGTTTTCTTTTCCTCATCTTTTCTCACTCTCTTTTCTCTGCATGCCTCTTCGCTGTCATTGAACTGTACAGGTGTGCATATTTTGCCAGCTGAAGCTATACTTCTTTGGCAAATTGATAATTTTATGCTGATTATATTTAAGAAAGCACAAGACAGCTCTGAAAATCAAGTAGGAGTTATCCTTTTGTAAAAGATATATACATATATAAGGGGGATCTCCATTTGGAAGGGTGTCTCAGAGATGTATGGGGGCACGGGTGGGAAGGACTTTAAATTTCTAAAAACTTACAAATGGAAAAGACATAGACTTACATCTACATAAAAACCTTAGTCTAGTTTCCTATGCTTTTCCTGGTAACCTGCCATAACTGACTCTTTCCTCTCCTTTTCCCCAATATCTTCTTTCGTCTTTATCTGAAGATGGTATTTAAAGTGATGGCTTCAGCCATTTTGAGGAGTTATTCAGTTTTCCTGGGTCTCTCCCATGTATACGGGAGACATGCATGTATTAAAGTTTTGTTTGATTTTCTTCTGTTGATCTGTTTCGTGTCAGTTTGGGCCTTAGACCACTCAGAAGAACCTTCATGGATAGAGAAAAATGTTTGCCATCCAACAGAATCAGCCAAGCTTTTTCTACATTTTATCCCTTACAACTTCAGGCATAAATTCACAGAACTCCCAAGCACAGTAGAAAAAGAAATCCTTTCCTCCAGATTACCCAGCTACAATCCTACGGATATGTCTGATTAGACTGACTTGAGTCATGTGACCTATAGTCAGAAGAGTGGAACATATGGTTTGCAAAGGGTGGGGTGCACTGCCTTTATCAGTTAAGATGGTGGGGGAGGTTGTGTGTGGCAGTAACATTTAAATCAAGGTGAAGGGAGAGATGGGAATATATAATTCCCTGAGGAAAATATAGGTTCATCCACAAGGTGAAAGGGAAATGGCACTTGAATTACAAAAACTCAAATGTCTACTCTAATTTGTTTCTCAAATAGGAAGTTTAATGTGTAAGAAATTGGAGAAAGCCATCATTGATGGGAGAAAGTAGATGAGAAAATATGATACAAAAAAATCCTGTGGTGCTTTTAGGTGATGGGGAGTATCAAATCAAACTGGATCTGAGAATTCCTTTTTGGGAACAAGGATCAGAGTGGCAGAATATTGGATCAAAGCTAGTTTAAGAAAGGACTGGAAAGCTTTAGCTCATCATTATAGAGAAGATTTGAACACTCTGTGTGTCAAAGTAAAAATAGGGATACTATTATTAATTGTGCAAAGGAGGGCAAGACTTTCCTTCTACCCTAGGTTCTATAGCAGAGTCTATGAAATAAACTGACAGCAGGCATTATAATAAGAGAGAAAATATATAAATTTATTTATTTTTAATATTACATGCATGGGGGCATCACATGAAAAAAATAGCAAAAATCACAAAAAAGGCTGTGAGATTTAAGAGCTTATATATTGCCTTAATAGAGGATGGGATAACTTAGGGGAGTGTAAGTTATTTTTAGGAATGATGAATGGGCCCTGAGAAGAATAGATGGAGAGTAGATAATTTGTGACAGTTGGGTGGGTATGATGTTGACTTCTTTGTCTCCTCTCCTGTGATAAGAGTCAAACTTCCTGGTTGATGAAAAACTTTGGGAAGGGGTTTATGACAATTGATTTCCATTTGGAGGATCCTTCTTTAAGCAGATAAAGGGAGTTTAGAGAAAGCCTCTCCTTGCATTTGTTGTTTTTCAAGTGCCTTCAGATCAAAGTAATCCGTATATCAAAGCATCAGAGTTTGAGGTGGCATGTCCTGAATTTCTTCAATTGGCAGTAAAAAATGTTGTAAAGTATATAAGAAGAAACCTTTGATTTCATTAAATGGATATGTGAATGTCTATGTGATGCCAGGCTGGGTAAAGTGATTTATCCATACCTGAGAAATTAATAACTGTAAGTGTCTTCATTTCTGGTGTTATTCTGTATAATACATTGAGATAGTCTCAAGGCACTATAACTAATATTGCCTGACTTTTCCCCTACCATTGTAATCTTCTTTAGGGGAATATGCCTTTCTTAGTTTAAAAGTAAGATGGAGTTCCAAAAAACGCTTATGTAATTATTTTAAGGTTATTCTTCCTCAGGACTACAAACAGTGAAATTGCTTCAGTTGACTAATGGCTATAATTTTGGTAGTGTCTGAATGAGGAAGTAAGTGGAGGATGGTAGCACTGTATCCATCTACAAACCTTTGGGGGCAAAAAAAAAACAAAAAAACAAGTGACATGTTGTAGAATATTTTTTAAATTATTAAAGTTGTAAGGATGCTAACTGGGTACCACCATAAAGATGATATTACATATATATATATAATACTGGACACACAACATACCACATACACATAAATCTAATGGCATTAGTTCTAAATGTGAGCTTATGAGTCAAGTGTTTAAGGCAATAATCAATGGAGAAAACTTGCATTGAAACAACTATATCAGAATATAGTGCAGCAGACCATACACCATGCCCCTGTACATGTTTTGATTTTGTAGGTACCTAAATATAATGTAAATTTTAAGCTACAAATAAAGTATGTTAGCAACTAAAAGTGCTATTGTCTTGCATGCATTCCTGAGTATGCCCTGGGTCAAAAACATATTTCTAATTGATTACCACATAGAAAATAATAAGTGCTTCAACACTTCTTGCCCCAGACCTTAGCTCTATTAACATGATGAAACTCAGATGGATTTGGCTCAGGTCATGATCCCAGGGTCCTGGGATAGAGCTCTGCATCAGGCTCCCTGCTCAGTGGGGAGCCTGCATCTCCCTCTGCCTCTCTCTCTCTCTGTCTCTCATGAATAAATAAAATCTTAAAAAAAAAAAAAGACAGAAACTCATGTGGAAAATCTTCTACACAAGTGGCCAGTACTTCATTGATAAGGGACAAAAAGAGGTGTTTTTTCCCAATTTGCATTCATATGCATGCATATAAATATATACATATATGTACACATATATGCACATTTATAATACATATGTATGTACATGTGTGTATATGTGTGTGTATACATATATTTTTCCCAAAAAATATGTACAGAGATTCCTGAAAGAAGGGGAACACCTTTATTCCTTTGATGGAAAGGTCCTTTGATCTCATACTAACTTTTTGGAATGTAAATACATTTTTCCAAGGACTAGACAAATGCCTACTTTCTCTGGCTTTTATGATCTAGAGATCTCTCTCAGCTCTGTACTTCATTCTTTGGAAATATAACTGTCTAGGAGGGCAGCATTCCAGTTTCCTGGCACTTGGGGGAGCTTAATGTAAAAACCTAGTCTGGGTTATAATCACTTGACTCTCTTGGGGAGATAAAAGAATACTTATCCTTCTAAATCAGAGAAATTGACCCTATAAATGATGGTATTGTCACAGAGAGAAGAAAAGTTTTAGGGGAAAAAACCCCAAAAACCAAGATGTTATATTGGTCTGCTTATACTTTTCTTTGTTTGTGACTTTATCTGAAATACATATGACCTAGGTTAGTGAATTTGTTTGTATTATCAGCTTTCAGAGAAAAGTTAACAGTTTTTAAAAAATATTTTCTGGGTAATTGATATTAAAATGAGTTTGACAGTGTTACCTACTGACTTCCTTGCCATACAACTCATATCTGGATACTTAACTAAAGAATCAAAAGAAAGAAAAAAGGGAAGATTTGATAATAAGTTAAATACAGTATAATATTATAAAGTTACATCAAATTTCATTGAAAGGAGCAAGTATGTCAATACATTTATTATAGTAATATTTATAATCAAATTATAAATAACACAAACTCATTATTTTTCAAGGGATAATTTTTCATAACTATTGGATTTTTGGTAGCACTTTCCCAGCTGTCCCATGAAATAATCTGAAATACAAACTCAGTGCCAAGATTTTGCTCTCTACTGCTCTAACGCTGTTCTTTACTAAAAGAACCAGGATTCTTAGTAGAATAACTGATTCAGTATTTGAGATAGCAAAACTGAAGGTGAGCCTTGCCAGAAGGAAAATATTTTTTCATGGGTACTGAAGATTGTATTAAGTAGGATCAGATAGAAATTTCAACTTGTAGGAAAGAAAACTAGAGGCCAAGAGGGACAAATTGAACATTAAAACAAAACCAGACTCTTGCTTTTGAGTTAGGTATAGTTGGTCTTGGCAGGGCGGTGCTTTCACTGACAACCACTAAAGAAGCCTGGATATGTCCCAAAAACTAGATTTTGAAGCCAAGAGCAGTGGAAGATGTAGAAGGACTAAAGTGAACGAAAGCCCCCGAGAAGGGAGAATTGTTCATATGTGAACTGACAATTGGCCGCTATTATTTTTCTGTGTAAGCAGTTTGCTGGTGCTGGGCATGGGCTATAGATAGGAGCATGGACCTAGTCAAAGGCCTCTCCTGGATCAAGATCCAAATCACCAAATATTTTAATGGTGGTATGAATTGCTAAAACGATAAATTTGGAGATTGGAGGGCTTTTTTTTTTTTTTTTTTTTTTTTGGTTCTCTTGTTTGTTTTGTCTTATTTTTTCAGCTGAGAATTGAGGGCTTTGAATATATGGTCAATTTTTTATACCAGACATTTTCTGAATCTCAAAGAGCAAGGGAAATGAATCAGTATCTTCAAGTGCTTAGGAATAAAGGCCCCCCCACCTCAGGGGAAGGAGTTTGAGAACAAGAGAGACAAGATGTGATAAAAGGTAGGGGTGAATTGACACTAAGATTTTAAGTTTGTTTTTGCTGGTCCACATTTATTTTGGGGCTATTTAGAGTCTGAGAACCCAGGAATAGTCCTGATCAAAAAACACAGCTGAGGAATAGAGATCCAAGTTGTTCTTTGGCCTTCATATGGGGCCGAAAAGACATGTGAGAGACCTCAAACAGGTACCTTTTTTTTTTTTTTTTTTTAACCTCAAGACTTTAACCAAACTTTGAAACGGTGTGAGGTAAAATGTTAAAGAGCTGAGCTAAAAACTTCTGAAGGGCAAAACTCAGTATCCTGCAGTCATTCAGTGATGAGATAAAGATCCATAAGATGTCAATTAGAAGGCCAAGAAGAAAAGTAGTGTTTTAGAACAAAGGAGCACCAGAAGTTGATGGAGTCTTACCAATAGAGAGCCCTTCCCTAACTTGTAACTAAATCTAAAGAGGGGCATGAAATAATGATGAAGAGTTCAATTCAAAAGGAAGATATCAGAATGCTAAATTGGTATGTTGTGTGACTATTATGTCAACTGCAAAGATTTAGAAAATCATAAAAGTATGAAACAGTACTCAGGGGAGTATTCTAGAGCTTAAAACATTTGAGCAGAATGAATATTCAATTAGAATTAAATGCCATATATTTTTCTAATACCTCACAGTATTCTGAATTTTCAGCCAGTTTTTGTTTTGGCATCCAGAACAACAACAAAACAACAAAGTAGATGGTGGTGGTAATCTTAAAAAAAAAAAAAATCCACTTAGAGAATGATAGTAAGAAAACAACATAGGTGACCATGTCTTTTGTTAAATCACATGTAAGCATAGCTACATAAGTGGCTGGGAAAGTTGAGAAGTAAACATTTATTGATATCACAGAGGGATACAAATAAGTTCAGAAATAGAGGGAAAGAATTAGACAGTTTGAAGGGAAAAAGTGGGCATTTTAGCTGAGTTGCTATGGGATACACTCTTGCTGGTGATGTTTATTTGGACTGAAACTATGAACAGAAGAACATCGTGATGTCACTGAGAGGCCATGGTTGGGGAGCTTAAACCAGGTTTGGAAACATAACATAGGGGAGGGTTGAGGAATTAGAAGCCTGAAATATACACAAGCTGATAATTAAGAAGGAAATGGAGTGAGACATAAGAAGAGGTAGTCATGGTTTTAGATTTCAGGGAAACAGAAGTTGAAGCACATTTTCATCAAACCTGAATAAGCAGGGGCACCTGGGTGGCTCAGTTGGTTAAGAGACTGCCTTCAGCTCAGGTCATGATCCTGGAGTCCTGCATCCAGCTCCCTGCTGGGTGGGGAGTCTGCTTCTCCCTCTGAACCCCCCCTTCTCAGGCTCTCTGTCTCTCTCAAAATAAAAATAAAAAAATAAAAAGAAAGAAAGAAAGAAAGAAAGAGAAAGAAAGAAAAGGAAAACCTGAATAAGCAGTTACTTTAGGTAAAAGTAAGGAACTGGTTCATAACATGGTGAGTGTGGCAGCCGTGGAAGAGGGTTGCTCAGGTGACTGTTCACTGAGGAAAGGGAAATGCTTAGGTATTCCCAGGATTATTGCACACAGGGTTTGAGGGGACATTGAGACCTGAAGTATCATCATGGCCCTCCTCTTAGAATGAGGCTATGTGGAGGACAGGTGACAAATGGGCAAATCCAATTCACAGGTGTCCAATAATAGCTAAAGCCCAGAGGGAGGTGCAGTAGCTCTGTGAACTATCTGGTGGATGTTTACCAATTTTTTAATATATAATTGGGATTAACCTATCAGCACATGTATACATACATATACATGTATATTATGAATGTGTCTTAGCATATATATGTATTTATATAGAGATACACATATATATTATTCTAATTTTTATTAGAATAATTTTCAGTCTAATTTCAGTCTAATAAAAATAAGTCTAATTTTTCAGAAAAAGAATGAGGCACAGGGAAGCTGCCTAATTTTACAGAGCTGGTAAGTGATGGAACTGGGGATCGAATCCAGGCTTGTCAGGCTCAGATGTCTGAACAGTCCACCCTTATGACGCTACCTATTCTGAAAGTATAATAGAGTATCTGCTTTTGGGTTCACCAAATTGTGGAGTAAGCATTGAACTTAAACCAAAACCACCCATTTCATCTCAATTCTAACATGTATTCTATAGTAAAATAAATAAATAATATAACAAAGCGAGTCACTCTGCTTTATAAAATTGCAGCGATTTTTTTCCCATCATTCAACGCATAGTCTGATTCTGGCAAGTTTATTGTGCTGCTGATATGAGTGCCAACGGCCTCTTGAAGAAAATTGGCTTTTGCAAAATAGTAAGTTTTAAAGCAGTCACATTGCAAACCCCTCCGGCAGAAAGGAGTAAAAATGCTATTACATTTCTTTTGTAATTTCTCTTTGGATCTGTTCTTCTGGAAAAGATGAAATTGAGCCAAATAGTTTTCACTACACTGGAGGTCACAGAAAAGAATCCTTTTCTTATGGGAAATGCTCCACTGAGACAGCACCCAATGGCATCCAATTAAATTGCTGGAGAGGTTGAGCTGAGTCTGCAGACCAGCCCCGTATTGCCACATTGCACCCCCGATGAAGGGAAACAATTTTATGACTCTTCCAACATTATGCTGAGAAGTGAAATAAGTGATCAGTTTGCTTCATCCATTTAGTTTCTCTAAGGTGAAACGTTCTCTAAGGAGAAGAATTAGAGATTAGAAAAAGAACTCTGAATAGTACCAGCCCTGATGAACATCCTGGCTGGCAGGGGAGACAGAACCATAAACAAATACATTAAAATAATGTATAAGAAGTGCTTTAATAAGATTGTGTACAAGGATGAGAAGCAGTACTGAGGAGGGAATGATTAACTGTCTCACTTTATATTCTTCCTATTACCTGCAGACTCTTGAAACTCCATCAATAGAAAGACAAAACACATAAAAAGAATGAAAATTTAAGTGGAAAGTTTATTAGCAGCCTCAAAGAAATGTGTACAAATTAACTGGTAATATCTAAAATTGAATGTAGCTTGGCCATTCATTACACTTTATTTCTTCAACCACTACCTCAAGGATCAGTTTTTAAAACTTTCAGTTGTGCGAGAGATACATTCCAACATATACATTATTATGTAATAATTTTTCACACATTTTTAGGAATATACATTTCAAAGTGTAAAATAATTTCTCAGGATTACTGCTTAATAAATATTATTACTTCCTTAATGAGAGGCTTGGAAACTTAAGGGTTGTTGTGTAAACTACGAAAGGATGGAATTGCGCTAGCAGCATCTTCTATGGCACCATCTGTAGCTAGGGTGGCCAGGAGGCTGTCTGTAATGTGACCTTGGGATTTTATCATGTCTTGTCTGAAGCTTAAAATTATCGAGGCTCGTGAAAAGAACAGAAGAAGAGGATGTAATGGACATCTTTGCTTTGTTTATTCAGCATCCTGTCTGTGGGGATAACAAAATGGGAGATAACCACGCCCCTTTCCTTTAAGGGAACTGTGGCTTCTTCACCTCAATTTTATGTTTCTGATCCACTGTCTTTCAGAAAACCCTAACTAAACTAAACCAGTATGGTGCTGCCATTCTTCTGGCGATCTAAAAGTGCCCTCTTTGTGTCACACACTATTCTGTATCAAGCTCTCCATTGAACTTTCATTTAACTAAATTTTATTTTTTTTCTTAATGGTTCTCTGATTCCCTCATTGTAATTCAACACACACACACACACACACACACACACACACACACAATCTTCTTCACTCCTTTATACATAGGCCAAGAACATGACCTGGAGTTTAATAGGTTTTCAAGTATTTACTGAATTAATGGAATGACACATGAAAAAGAATGTTATACAACACACAGTCTAATTTCTTCACCTGGAGTTTTCCAAGAATTATTAGTTGGCAGGGAAATCCCCCCCCGCCACTTTTTTTTTTTTTTCAGGTCCTAAAGTTCTGAGAATGTAGTTTCAGAGCCATTAGCTTTCATGTTTCCATGGAAAAGGCTAAGTGAATGAAAGTGACCCACATAAGAAGCAGAGATGAGATGGGGAAAGGTGGTAAAACTCCTTCTTGGATTAAATATGTGTTTTATAGTTGATGTGGCCCCTAGACAAGCCCTGGTTTCTGTAGATTTTTCTTCAACTCAGTGTTACCCCAACATTGTTCCAACAAAGTAGCTTCTTTTAGCAAAACCTTGGCTTGAAAATCCAATTTTCATGCCAAACAACCCTGATTAATCAGGATAGAAGAGGAAAGTAGTTGATTCATTGAGTCACTGTAGATAGAACTAAAACCAGTCAAGTGATACTCATAGTACTTTCCACTTAAGTAGCATCTTAGAGTATAAGTAGAACTTTCACATAGAGTAGATATCTGAAATTCATGATGCCTTTGTGAGCGACTCAGAGAATCAATAGACCCATTTTCCAGACGAAAGTAGTGATACTCATGTAATACTTAATCATATTATAATGATAATGAGATATAACATTTATTGACTACTTAGGATATATGCCAAAATTTGCACTATGCATGTATATTTAATCCTCATGACAACTCTGTAGATAAAATCTATTATGACCCCCATTTAAGAATCAAGAAAGCTGTGACATGGAAGGGTTGAGACCTTTCCAGAAGCACACAACTAGTAGTTAGATAACCAGTCAAATTCAGCTAGTTGCTGAGATGGCCAGGACCTGAACTTGTCTATTCTAAAAGCAATGATTAAGTAACATCTACTATAAATACTGTAAATACCACAATTTATTTAGGTGTGTTTTGTGGGTAACTTTTTTGGAGGAGTTATTTTATGTAACATAACTTATTTCTGTCTCAAGTGGTTTACTTCTGTATCTAAATCTCTGTTCCTAATCTTGTTTCTGATTTATAGATAAACTACTTGAACACTGAGTAATTCAGTTAGACTAGAATGTAGAAGGGGTATGTGACATAAGATGGGGAAGGGTAGCTATTAAATAAACAAAAAGGGGTTAGTTTATGAAGGACCTTAACTATCAGGCCAAGGGTCATGGCATTTATCTCCAAGCAAAGGGTAAGCAGGGTCTCTGATTGGAACTCTGCACTTGCTTATATTTCATAAGACATGGTTCTAGAATAAATGTTCTTAAGCTCTCTGGGACTTTGTAATTTGCTTTCTAATTTTGTGCATTTAATTTTCACCTTCCAATATTAAGCCACTATACTGATCATGTTGTTCTCACACAACATCTGTGTCTCTGCATGGCCTACAGAATAAAATCCAGATACCTTCCCCTGGAATTCACTGACCTCAACCTTAAATTTCAGAAGCAGTTGCTTTATACTGCTAAGATTTTACTTCTCCCGGAAGAGCTTCCCACATGTATTTATACTTCCATTAGGCTGCCTCATGATAAAACCTAAATTTTTAAAATCTTGGTATTTCATATATTGACTGTGGCCTTTATCCACATTCCTTTACAGGAAAATGTTCTCCATTATATAGTATCTCCTTCACATTTCACTTTCCCTATTATACTTGTTTATATCTTTCAGTGGAAATTAAATTTTCTAATACATCTTTTCTGATTTGATAGCTCAACAAATTTAAATTTTGTGAAAGAATTATGCTCAGTAAAAATTAATTAGTTTGTAAAATGTTGGGGTAAGTAAACTCTAATAGATGTTTCTTCTGAAAAACCTCCCAGAGGCTTTTATATGATAATGTGGCTATCTCTATGAATATGCCATCCAATATTTACCAAATTAGTTAACTATGGGACTTATCTTTTTTTGTGGACATTTCTTAACATTTCTTAGTATTACTAGATTACTATTTGGAACATATAGCATTCTGTGGCACTACTTGGTTAACATTTATTATTTGTAACTGTGTTGTAATTACTCATGAACTTGTATTCTTCCCTTACTCGATTGTCATTTCATAGGGGGAAAAAGTTTATCTTGCATATACAATTGACCCTTGAGTGACACAGATTTGACTATGTAGGTCTATTTCTATGCAGATTTTTTGAAAAATGGAATACAATACTATTAA
This sequence comes from Taxidea taxus jeffersonii, assembly GCA_003697995.1. Taxonomy (NCBI): domain Eukaryota; kingdom Metazoa; phylum Chordata; class Mammalia; order Carnivora; family Mustelidae; genus Taxidea; species Taxidea taxus. The sequence goes on from ML103327.1 coordinate 310,158, forward strand.
CATATTTTCTTTTCCTTACGACTTTCCTAATAATATTTTCTTTTTCCCAGCCTACTTTATTGTAAGAATACAGTGTATAATACATATAACATACAAAATATGTGTTAATAATTGTTTTTGTTATCAGTAAGGCTACTAGCCAACTAGGCTATTAGTAGCTAAGTTTTTGGGGAGTCATAAGTTATAGGTGGATTTTGACTACAACAGGGATGGGTACCCTTAACCCTGTGTTGTTCAGAGATCAACCCTACTTGTTTACCTTTAAGAACCTGGCAAAGTTTTATAGCATATGGTCGCTGTTTGTTAAATGATAATTGAATTTAATGGAATTTTTACTATACAATTATGGTTTTCAAGAATAAAACACTATTCTTGGGCACTTGGGTGGCTCAGTGGGTTAAGCTTCTGCCTTCAGCTCAGGTCATGATCTCAGGGTCCTGGGATCGAGCCCCATATCAGGCTCTCTGCTTAGTAGGGAGCCTGCTTCCCCCACCTCTCTCTGCCTGCTTGTGATCTCTCTCTCTCTGTCAAATAAATAAACAAAATCTTAAAAAAAAAAAGAATAAAACACTATTCTTTATTAGTGTATATTTTAGGTTAAACACTTTTATACATGTATCATAGATCATAAATATTTCTTATATATAAAAAAGCTTTCATTGTATATTGCATATTTCATTGTATATTGTACCAAAGAGAAATTGAATATTACCCTAAGCCCACCATTTTTACAGAAACATTTTAAATAACTAATAGAATATTTGGATTCTATCCCAGAATTGTTTAAAAATAGATGTTCTGGGACGCCTGGGTGGCTCAGTTGATTAAGCAGCTGCCTTGGGCTCAGGTCATGATCCCAGCGTCTTGGGATCGAGTCCCACATCGGGCTCCTTGCTTGGCAGGGAGCCTGCTTCTCCCTCTGCCTCTGCCTGCCACTCTGTCTGCCTGTGCTCTCTCTCTCTCTCTCTCTAACAAATAAATAAATAAAGTCTTTTAAAAAAAATAGGAGATGTTCTTACTTTTCTGGAATGTTGAACAATGTGGGATAACTAAATAGCTCCTTAAAGTGTCTTTGTAACTTCATAATCTTCAATTATAACTTCAATTCCAGTTTATGGTTCAGTCATTAAGGCTTTTGCTCCTTCACACAAAGTGTAAGTAATATCCTAGTGTGAATATTAAAAATTGAATAAGAGGACTGTTTTATTCATGCAGTAGCATAGAGGTAGATTTAAGATATGTGGGCAAATGAGCCAAACTGAAACAAACCCCAGGTATTTTTTATTTGTCAAATCTCTAGTTTGCAACTTTTCCTGTCCTCTGATTCAGTGGTTCTCAACTGGTGATTTGGCCCTGGGGACATTTTGGCAGTGTTTAGAGACATATTTGATTGTTTCAACTGGGGGAGACGGGCTATCATATTCAGTAGTGAAGGCCAGGGATGCTACTAAACATCCTAAAATTCATAGGATGCTCCGCCAACAAAGAATTATCCAGATCAAAATATCAATAGTGTCATGGTTGAGAAATTAGAAAAAGTAGTTTATCAATTATCACAAATATTTGCATGTATTGAAATACTAAAATTTTTGTATTTTTTTAAAGTAGGCTCTACACCCAGCATGGAGCCCAACACAATACTTGAACTCAACAACCTTGAGACCAAGACCTGAACTGAGATCAAGAGTTGAACACTTAGCCAACTGACACACAGGTGCCCCTGTATTTCTTTTTCTTACTCAAAAATACATTGACAGGTGGTGCTCAACTTAATTTCTGAGTTGCACATATGAGGGTTATAAGAAAAACTCAGTAATAGCAGCCATAGGTAATTTACTGAGAAATTACTTAAACCCAAATTTCAGGGGCTCTCACTTAATGCTGATTCCTTTTGAGAGAATGGGAAAGATCCTAGTAGTGTGTTCGTGCATTTACTACTACTGCTATTATTATTATTGTTATTATTATTATTATTATTATACCAGGGCAACTATAAAATGGCTTAGCAGCATTTAGTTAAGATTGTTATCACACCCCATTTTGGCTTCCCCTGTGTCATACTTACCTTCACTATGGATAGCACTGAATGACCATAGTTGTCACATTTTTCAATTTGTGATTGGCTGTGATTTATTTTATTATTTAATTAAATATGTGCTTTCATACTTCATATAGAAGGAGCTTTCAGTACCCTTCCTGTATTCCCTACCCCAAGCTTGTGCCAGAAGTCAACTAGGGCTTGACAGTACATGTCCACTTCTATAGTTGCTACCTCAAGGCCTTTCCTTCCTATGGACTTTCTCTGGTTGTGTGGTATGCACAACCCATGAACATGCTCAAGCATAAAGAAGGTCCAAAATGTCAGGGAGTTACATACCTCTCAGTTATAATTTTTAATCAATGAGGAACAGAAAAGGTATAGACCTCAGTTTCTTTGTCCTTTGATGTGGCATTTTGAGGTGTGACCTCAGAGTGGGGCACCTGGGTGACCCAATTAGTTGAGCATTGACTCTTGATTTTGGCTTAGGTCATAATTTCAGGGTCATGAGATCGGGCCTGGCATCAGGCTCTGCACTCATCAGGGAGTCTGCTTGAGATTCTCACTTTTCTTCTTCCTCTGCCCTCTCCCTGCTTCTCTACAGTAAATAAATAAATAGGTAAATAAATAAGTATATTTTTTAAAAAATTATCTTCCAGAGGACCCACAACAAGTGTGAGCCCCAACTGCTCAAAGTGATGACTTTATTATTGGTGCTCTTTTATTGGCTTTCTCCCATCTCCATGTCATTACCTCACTTCCTCATTGTGCTTATTGGGTCACTTCCCAGATGAGCTAATTTTAGCCACATTCTCCTTTTGAAGTTTGCATTTGCGACACCCAAACTAAGAGATCTGGTTTCGTATTTTCAAATTATATTACTTTAATTTAAAAGGGCCCCCTATGTTGTATAACATTTAAGCCCTACATAACCAGGATTTTTCTCTAAGGTGGCATACTTATTTTGGAAAAAGAAAATCCTTAGCTAATTCTGAAATCTCTCTAGCTGCCCCAGGCCAATGGGGCAGGCAGTGTGTGTATCATTGTTATAGATTCACATAACTTTTTTTTCCTTTTTCTTTTTTTCTTTCTTTTTTATCTCATGAGATAATCTGCCTGAAGAAAACCCTTTAGTTTTATATTAAGAAAAATATTTTAAAACTCTACCTTCATCATTCCTCAATATTAGGACTTAGGGATTGAAGCAGTGAACTTTGATACCGTTTTGACCTGATTCAGTCAATGGCCATGCCCCTAAAGGTACTGTTAAATTGGAGAAGTTAAACCTACAAACCAAACAAAAACAGTAAGTAAATGTCAATTTGGCTTGCGTTCCCATAAACAAAAGCAAGACTTCTATAAATAAAAGCAGGTCAGAATAGGATAGGGATGTCTTCAATGGCTCACCGGACTGGTAATGGGATATGTGAAGCCTTTTCTTTCTGGGTCAGCAATCTGAATCCAGTCCAGGTCAGTTGAATCCAAAAAAGTCATTATTATTTCACAGCTGATTTATACACTCTGCAGAATGAGTCTGGTTTCACTCCAGGTTTTGGAAGACAGGTGTCCCCAGCCTAGCACTCCCCCTCACACAGCTTGGTAATTGGCCCCCTTGTTAGCTGCCTCGACAGAAAGGCCAGGGATGGAATGAATGTGGAAACTGAGTGGCGCTGGCTGTGGCCAACTGAGGATCTTCTGTCCACTGGCCAGACAGGATTGATAGCAAAGCAACATTTTCCTTTTCCTGCCTTGCCCTGTGTGGATTGAAAGGGAAATTCAGAATACCAGACATCAGCTTGCTATTTATCCAGGGCACTTAAAACATTTTGAAAAGAAAAGGATTTCAAAGGAGCTTATCAAAAATTGCTTTTGGTGTGGAACTTGACTTGACATGCTTCAACGTAAGAGTAAAATGCCACAGCCGAGTTCTAACCCCTGAATACATAAGTTCATCATCTCAACACTTGCGAAACCCACACTGAAATAGTTCTCCTCCAGGCACTTGGGTGAAAAGTGGGGCTACGTTTGATTTTCTTCTGGTTGCATGCCAGGTAATAGAGTGGTCATTTTCGAACAGTTCATAAATTAAGAAGTAAAAAATGGATTTTCAATTTCCATAATTTTACTTAGGGTATCTTTTGAAGTGTGTATTATTAGTTTGTCCTAATGTAAAACTACCAGCTGAAACTAATCTCCCTAATGAGGTTCATTTGTCCTTTGACAACACAATAAAGTTTTCCTCAAGAAAAACTTAACTAATTGTGTGGCCAGTACCTTATAATTAATTTTCTTCCCCAATCCTTGAAAGCATGAAAACAAACAGTAAATTTTTCATTTGTTCATCTCTTTAGAACAACTGTTTAGCCGAGATATGCTTGATTAATGGATTTAATTTGTTCCTTTCTTCTGTAGTCAGTTTTCATATTACATTGGTTATCAGAGGATAGGACAATAATGTGGGCATCCTCATTGCAGTCCACTCCATCAGTGTCAACACTGGCTTCTAGCTTGGGGTCTGCATTTTTAACCTTTGTCGTCCTACAGAATCTTTCATCAATCTGTGTTATAGTCACCTTGGGAAGGAAAGGCAGAACCACTCGGTCAGCACTTACAGGTAGTAAAGTGTGTCATTATTTCTAACAAAATGCTGGCAGTGGTGCACCTTTCATTTCCAACCGAAATATGATTTGTGAGATCAGCAACCTGGCTGTTAAAAGAGAAAAATGGAAGGTACCTGTCTGGTCACTACAAGACCCTCTATAAAAACCAACACAAAATATCTAATGCTTCTCTGCATACTAAGCCCTTTAAGATGACTGGGGCTAGTTTGGCAAATTGAATATTATTGTCAGATAATAAATATTTGTACGTAGAGGTCAGATAGCATCATGAATGTATAATAGCAGACTTCATAATATTGACCATTTCATAACAGGAGAGAAGTTTCCATGATTCAAATCATGAATCAAAAGTTCACTTGACTTTTCAGTATGGCATAGATTGCTATAAACTCTAGCTTGAGGGTTTGTTTTTTTTTAAGATTTTATTTATTTATTTGACAGACAGAGATCACAAGTAGGCAGAGAGGCAGGCAGAGAGACGGGGGGGAAGCAGGCTCCCTGCTGAGTAGAGAGACCGATGTGGGACTCGATCCCAAAACCCTGAGGTCATGACCTGAGCCAGAGGCAGAGGCTTAACACACTGAGCCACCCAGGCGTTTGAGCTTGAGGTTTTTTAATTATGTTTTAAAGCTGTGTGTAATAAAGACTTTGTGGGAAAAAAATGAAAGGTTTAAGAAACTTTTTGCTAATTTTTCACTTCATAAAACATAAAACTAAAACATATGTTTAGATATGTTTTGGGAATAAAATGTACTTATATTGTACTTTATATATTGTATAATTTTATCAAGGTTGTTGAATTTTTGCACATTAAAAGATAAAGCTCTAAATTAGTATGTTTAAAATTCAGGAAATATATTCTAAATACATGCTTGTAGTTTGAAGAAATTTCACAAATTATTTTGGATACTGAGATCCATGTTTTTAAAAAAAGGTGACCTTTCTCTAAAGGTACAAACTTCCTGAAACTTAAGGAAACTTTCACAGTTTTAGATTTGAACTGATACAGAGTGATGATTTGGGTTCTACTACTAGTTTTATTGTACACTATTTTTAAGTTATTAATCTAAACATTAACTTTTGTAGAATAATATAATTGTTATAAAACTCTGAAGTATGCACATGGGAGGCTTTGTTATATTCCTTCACAATGGAACAATATGTTAGTGGCTCCTCGCTGGGCCCTAATGTCATCAATATTCCTTATTTTGCATGTAGCGGACTCCATAATCTCAATTTCTAGCCACGTATGACACTGTACACCACATATCTCCTTTTATTCTGTATGTATACAATCCTCCAGTTGTCCTGAACTTCTTACCTTTTCCACTATTCTCCATGTATTATGGCTCTGTCTCTGTATTGTCTCTGCCTGGCTAGTGCGTACTCATCCATCTTCCCTACACCTCTGCTCTGTAAACTCCCACTGATCTTCACAGCTCAAATAAAATACTACTTACTCCTTGAAATCTTTATACATTATCCCACTTGGAATTAATTTCTTCCTTCTTATAGTACTTACAGCTTCATAAGTCATATAGTGCTCTGTTTACCACTCCTCTATTGCTTCAGCCAGTTTGATCTGAAATATAGCTGTGAGCATATGTATCTGCCTTTACTATGTCAGGAAGCAAGACCTTCCTCTGCTTTAAAAGTTTCCTCTGGCTAAACTTAGAATCAAATTGACATGAGACAGATTAACAGGAGTAAAATTTCATAGTGTGCATACAGGGATTCCACACAGATGTAGAAATTCCAGACAGTAGGGTGACATGATGCTTGTATGAGCTAAGGATAAAGGTAAGGCCTAAGGATGCAAAGGGGACAAAGGCCATTAATAGGAAGGTGAGAGGAGATACTTAGAAAAACAAAGTTTGTTACCCAGGGTGCCTGGATGGCTTAGTCCGGTTAAGCATCTGCCTCCAACTCAGGTCCTGATCTCAGGGGCTTAGAACTAAGCCCCTCCTCAGGCTTCCTACTGAGCTGGGAGTCTGCTTCTCCCTCTTCCCCGACCCCTACTTGTTCTCTCTCTCTCTCTCTCTAATAAGTAAAGAAAGAAAAAGAAAAATAAGGTTGTCCTTATGCAGATAAGTTGCTTAGGTAAAGAGGAGTGTTTATTAATAGCTCTCTTATTGTTATAGGCTCTCTCTTCCAATTTAAATTTAGGGATTGAGGGGGAGGTGGAAAGCTTTTCCTGCATCTGCTGAGTTTTGATTACCTTTAACTAGAAATAATCTTTATGCCAAAGTGGCCCACCTTGGGGCAGCCTGGCCTGGACCCTACAGCCACTAAATTTGCAAGGTCCTGAAGTTTAGACTACATGCTTTTCTGATTTCCTCCTTAGCTTTGCCCTATACCATAGGCAGAGCTCAATAAAACTGTACTGAGTGGATACATAATTAATTTGATCCTATTATAAATTTTGTTCTTGTTTTCAGATCATAAATGCATTTTTCCAGATTTTAATATAATGCTAATATCGCAGGGATCCTACATAAAGTATGAGGCAGCTCAATTAAGAATTTAGTTAAAAAATCATACTCATTATTTACAACTTAATATATTTAATTATTGGGACTAAGGTTAATTCTTTATTATCTAAATTTAAATCTAAGAATTATCCCAGGAGGAGACAAGAAATAATTTTTCAAAGGAAAATAATATAGATATAACAGCTTCCTGCTATTTTATATTTCAACAGATAATGGTTTTTTTCCCTAAAGTAGATTCATATAGCAAAATATTGCATAAATATTTCATAAATGTACCTATATGCTTGGATTTCTTGAATTTTTTTCATGGCCATGATCTTCTGTCCCTCTGGTAAGTGTTACCAGACCCCGTTTATAAGTATTTTAAAAATTACAAAAGTTTGTCATGCAGGTCAAATATAAGAGAAAGCAAAAATCTCCACAAAACAACTTAGATATTAATTTTAACTTCATCTGCTACTAGTAATATGAACTTTGATAGTGGGTAAGGAAAACAGCTTTTGGGTAAAATTATTAGTAGTTGAAGAAAGTTTTCAATAAAAGCTATTTGATTTAAGTCAAGAAAGTCTATGAAATTCCTTCCACTACAGGTCAGTGCACATTTAATAAGTGGTACCTCCAGGCTTTTGTCATAATCTCAAGGATTGTCCTTCAGGTCTCAGAAGTTTATGGAAACAAAAGAGGTCACAAGAATAAAGTCCATATTTGCCTGGCTCAAGAAAACAGACTTTTCTTTGAGATTCCTTCCAGGTCTGTCATGTCTGGAGAGACCCCAAAGGTGTTTCAGTGATTTTTAAAAAGTTAACCATTATTTTTATGCAAATGTCAAATGAACATATGTCAAATATTTTTTAACTTATAGTTAGTGATCGAACTAGTAAGAGTTTAAAATCAATAAAACAAAAATTTGAATCACAGAGATTTATATCCTTTACCAGTAATTAAATGAGAACCATTTAATTACTATGAACAAGAAAAATCTGCATTGCTTTCAGTTTTCTACAAGTTAATTTCTACAGAATTTTAAAATAGTTTAGTCAAAGACATTCAGAGGTATATATTTTGCAGTATCAGAAGACCCCAGAGAGTCCACTAGAAAATATCCAGCATTCCACTGAAGGAAAACTCAGTAATCTCCTTTATCCTCATTTCTAAGACTTTCAGAGTTTTTACTATTTTTATATTAAAAAATTTCCAAGTTATCCATAAGTATAAATTAATCAAACTGTTATTTTCATTTATAAATTTAAATTTTTATTTTTGGAGGAAAAATGTTTTCTTTTGCTTGTTTTCAAAGGGCACTTTATCCTTTAGAGTTCTTTCATTTCCTTTCCTAGTTAATTCCATATTAAAAGAGTTTAAATATCTAAGATATGTCACATAGTCCCTTAAGTGAAAACAAACAAACAAGCAAAACACTAATGAAGATCACTTAAGCTTAGAAATTTACCATAGGTGACCCTTCCGTGAAGGAGAGCAACTTTCAAAGTGGTGACATTGACATATTCTCAAACTCTAGAGAGAATGAAGCATCTTTGCAAGGACAGAAATAAGGGCCTGCTCTGAGGGAACAAAAATAATTCAGATCTCTTTGAGTTCTCAAAGGATTTTAACCCCACTTTGAGAGTCAGGGCTATACTAGATAATAAACTCTTAATTAGAAAACACATTAATGTACAGGTTAAGTTATGGAAGCTAAGTATTTCTTTGGTGTCTAAGGCCTAATGGATGAGAGAAAGAAGGAGACGAAGAAAAAAGAAAAAAGTCTAATTCTGTGTTTCTTAGAGACTGTCCCTCAGTGCAATAGACATTTAATTATCAAGCTGGGTATAAGAAAGGAAGCCACCTTTTAGGACAAAAGGAAGTTTTTGTTTTGAGGTGGTCACTTTATTTAATTTCAGATATGTCCTTGAGGCCATACAAGCATGTGAATGTGTTTGTCAAGTTACTGGTTGTCTTGAAATATATGGATGGGGAAAATCAGAATAGTAGAAGGGCTTTGCAAAATAGTAGTGTATATATAGCTAGGGTCCTTTACAAAGACATTCAAATCCAGGACAGAAGGGGAAATTGCTGTGAGATAAGCCCTGGGGTGTTAAGGTTTCAGTTTCAACTAGTTAGAACTACAGAGAGTACTGCTGAGGACAAAATGCATTTAAATGATGCCTATAGGTAAAGTGGGGTGGATATAATGAGCTACAGAGAAGACCAGTTCCTTTTCCAAGTTTACTAGAAGTTCATAATGTATAAACATTAGCAAATACCAAGAATAAAAAATAAATTTAACTGTAAATAAATTTAAAATTGAGTATTTTGAGCCGATTATTGTAAATATATTCTGACACTTGGTGTATTGGGGAATAGTCATCTGTTTTAATCAGTTCTACCAATTGTGGTATCTATTTAAGAATTTGATCTTGCCACCTTTTTACATCTAGTAGGTGAAAGGAAATACTAAGTGAAGAAAGAAAGGCATGGCAAGTAGTCCAGGGATACTGTCCAAATCTTATCCACTCAAAATTGTATCCAAGTTGAGATTTTCATTGTTTTAGGATGTGTGTAGATTTAGGAGTTACAGTACTCATTATCATAATGCTTGAATAGTCAATGGGTATTCTTATATGATATAAAATATTAACATCTTCTTTAAGATTAGTTAGGGTAAACTAGATATCTGTTTAGTGGAACTAGAGTATATTCTGATTAACTTAAGGTCATTTTTATAAATATAAATTCCAGTAAATAAGTATATTATTTGAGCATGTATTATGGAGCTGTTCACTACTATGTTAGAATGTTGGACCTAATATATAACCCTCAATGAGCTGACAGAGATAGTTTGAAACTGTGTTGAAAAGAAAGTAATTAAACAGTACACAAAGGGTTACTCAGATGACACTAGCCTTCTATATAAAAGATTATTCAAGTATCAGTAAAACCCCTAAATAAAGTTGATGATTACTCTTGGAAGTATGAAAAATTTCCCTTTTTGGGGGATACAGGCATTGCACATAATTTTCTCTGTCAGTAACATTAGAAGACCAAAAAAAAGTATGCCTGCATAAAAGGAAAGGATTAACTTGTGAAACTTGAGAATTGCTTTCTATTTTAATTCTTGTATATATAAATATATATATATATATATATACATTTTTTTCATTTTATGGGGATAATATCTCAATTACTTTTTTGTTCTTAATGAAGTTGTATTAGTAATACACATTAGCTTACAATGACTTTAATTAATGCTAATTTTGAATGCTTAAAAAAAAAAGGCCTGGTAACATTTCTACAAAAACTAAGAACAGCAAAAAAGTTCAATATAGAGCTATTCATTCCTATGGCTCTGACCTCACAAATTTAACTGTGCATTGCTGCAAATATTCTATAGATTACTTATGGTAATAAAGTAAGTGGTTAAGTTTTGAAGATCACAAGTAGGAAATGAGGACTGTCTGCTTGGGGAAAAAAGAAATACAAACAAGGATTCAGAATGCTCTGAGTTGAAAACAAATTAGGAGTTAAGGTGAATGATTTATACAAATATATTTCACAACCCACAGAATGTCTTAATGATCACAAACATATTGATTATATGTCACTTTAAGTAAAAAAATAAATAAAATAAGTGGTTGCTGCTGGTGCTTTGGAAATTGAATCTAAAAATTAAAAAAAAAAGATTATCTAGAATTGTTTTTATTTTATTTGAACTACATGAATTTTCTTTTTTTTTTTGGAACTACATGAATTTTCTAATGATGGTTTTCATGTATGCCCTTAGAACAAGAAAATAAATAGGTTAAAAGAACTTAAAAGTAGATCTGCTGGACAGGATTGGCAAAATAACAAGTTTAATATGAAATATGTAAGATGTACAAAGAAGTATGGGAAGAATATTGGCTTTTAGTTTGAAGTCTCATATACAAGTAATATGATCTTTGCAAAGTAATTTCAAAATCTTGAAGTGCATCTATAAAATGAAGTGATTAGACTGAATTATCTTCTAAGGAACTTTCTAGGAATCAAATAATTTGATTAGATCCAGAAGTGGAAATATGTTTTCCAGTTTATGATTGAATTAATTTTCCAAATGAAATATCTGTAGTACCTCAGCAGAAGACTAAACTTAGAATAATATTGAGCCACACTATTCCTAATCTTTGGGAAACACTTCCAGTAATTGTATGATTAAAATATATTCAAATATATGGACTATGCTGATCCTCTGGATGGATCACAATTTAACTGGCTGTAGACAGGAGATCTATCCTGTGATTGTAAATTCAAGTACCTGTTAGAGGCAGTAGGCAACATAAACATGTCAATCAGACTCTGTTTTCATCCATAGGGAAAATTGGGCTTTTATATAAAGTGAATAAATAGCCTATCTAAAAGCATTCAAATAAAAAAAAAATCTGAAAGAACGATGTATACCAAACTAAATACACCATAAAAGGAGAAAACTCCTGGTCTACATCAACCAGAAAAGTGCTGTTTTACTATTGGGAGCTACTATTGATGACCCACTGTTTGTTTTTCCTCACATTTACACAACCATAACATTATTTTTTTTCCATCCTGTCTTACATAGTGATTCCCAGAAATACTACAGATCCAGAGAATTAGTAAACAGACCTTGCAATTTTCCATGAGACATACATTGAGTAGTGCAAAGAATGTATGTGGGGGTAATTTGTAGGAAAGCTGCTTGCTGAGAGCTCTTGATTACCACTCACACTTTCTCTGTCTCCCTCTTTCTCACTTTAACAGAAATAATTCAGACTGTTCAAGATAGCCAGAAAGTCCAAACAAACCACTATTCCTTTATCCAACATCTATACAATATTAAATAATTCTTGCTACCTGAAATTTAGGGAAGAGTTGGATATGTCTACCAGTCTTCCAGGCTATTATGTTAGGAAGTACTTCCTAGTATCAAAATACACAGTTAGGACAGACAAGGAAAACATCCCACCTTAGTTATGGACAAAACTCTGAGTAGGAGAGATCTTTGTGGTTGAAATATCGGGGCACTGAAAATAAGTAAGAGTGAGATCTCTTAAGTCAGCAAAGGAGAAAATAATATTCAAGTTGAAGAGTGACAATAGCAAAATATTTAGAAAGCATCTACTTTATGTTATCAATTAGATTCACAGAATGAAGAGAAAGAGGCCAACAAAATTGGAGAAAGTGCTAACTATCATGACAAAAATAAAATTGAAGATAGATGAGATAAGAAAATTAAAAACAGCATAATGAATATTTGCACAAGAAGAAGTAAAATACAGAAGTGTCATTAAAAATCAGAGATGGGGAAAAGATATGAATTAAAAATGATGATGGGGGGCGCCTGGGTGGCTCAGTGGGTTAAAGCCTCTGCCTTTGGCTCAGGTCATGATCCCAGGGTCCTGGGATCGAGCCCCACATCGGGCTCTCTGCTCAGCAGAGAGCCTGCTTCCCTTCCTCTCTCTCTGCCTGCCTCTCTGCCTACTTGTGATTTCTGTCTGTCAAATAAATAAATAAAATCTTTAAAAAAAATAAAAAAATAAAAATGATGATGGAAGAGATGATAAAGATACCTAAAAGAAAACAGAAGTCCCAAGTTCAGAATACTACTATTATGCCTAAATAAAAGAAAAGTTGAATAAACCAGTAATTAAATATGTAATAAAAGGCAATATTTCTGTACTTAGTAAGTGCCAGATTCTGAATATAGAAAAGGATTGCCCAAGGTAAGATAAAATTGAGATTCAGATACAAAATATGAATTTTGAACATAAATAAAATACAATTCAACTAGAAAAAACTTTTTTTAATGTGCAAAGGAGGATGGATCAGGCTGGCCTCAAATGTAAACATGCAATGTTAGAAGCCAGAAAGAGAACAGAGACCAGAAATTTGGAGGGCGTAACAGTATAGTTGCAATGTATTATACTCATCTGATTCATTATATATGATAAAAAGTATAAACCTACATATTCATGAACATATTCCTTGTCAATCAGAGCCTCAACAGAATGACATGTTTGGGAAGCCACACCTCTTATCTCTAAAGGACACCTTCTCTGTGCAAGGTTTCTTTATTATGGGAAATATGTATTTCTCTAATACTGAGTTGTTCTAGATAGACTAGAATTTACAAGAGTGCACTTCAAATAGCGCAGAATATTCTGGTCTTGGAAGAATCTTAGCATTTATGTGAAGTATGTGAAGTGTGTGTCCTTTTTTAACACATTTTCAACATTTTTCTGTCATCTGGCCAATAGTGTCAGAAATCCCTATTCTAGACAAAGACAATTAAAATAAAAAGTAAAATCTAAAACAAAGAAAATGAGAGAAATTATATTCTAATTACTCTGTAAGTTGTTACCTCCAAATGTGATGGGGTTAGTGATTGATGTTTTATGAGAAAAAAAAAATCTCTTTTCCTTCTCTTGCATGCTGTACTCTCTAGGGTACAAAGACATGACTACTACATAGAAAAATTTTCATCATGACTTATATTAATAAAGGGAGAGATATGGAGGCCACAAGTGTAAATAAAATAAGGTTTAAATGTATAAAGAGTCAGAAGGAAGTCAGCATGGTCAGGAGACAGAGCAGCATGACCAGAAACACTCTCCAAAGGAGGTGTCAATTTCTGGTCCCCAGAACACATGACCATGAGATACAAACTTGTGGATCATAGTCTAAGACATTAGGATTATTTCAGGCCATCTGGATGCTCCACTGCTACCATCCAGGCTCAACCTGGCATGCATTAGGTTGATGAAATTCAGCACAGGGATGGATCTGGTTTTGTGCCAGGAACTACCTCTCCTGGTCCAGGTACACCTCATAAATCTTGGTATTATGAGACATACATTAGAACTACAGACCACCATGGAGTACGGTTCACACAGACATGAAGTCAGCCTGCATTTATCACTCTCAGCTCCCACTGACTAACAAAAGATCCAAGGACTTTCCTGAACTTCACCCAGGAGCTGCATAGACAAAAGGATCTGTTATCCTGACATTTTTGGAATTATACTAACGGGCTCTCAGAGCAGCCACAAGTCTTGTTTTACAGGCCCTTTGGGTTTACTTAGAAATAGCATATTTTTAAAAAGTCCAAAAAACTCTTAATGACTGATTACTAAAACATAAAATGTTCTACTCTATTATTTATAAATAATTCATGCCTTTGGGTGTCCCTTCCAGATTTTGTAAAATTAGCATATTTAAATTCTACCATCAGAAAACATATAAAATATATGTTGATGAAAATTTAGCTCTCAGAATATGATATAGCATGATATTTGGGGCTACAAAGGTATTAACCTATTTGATTCATTTAATGAAATCAACACAACTACGCAGTTTAGTTATGAATGAAAAGGCAACCTACTAGTCATTTGTATGATTACTATACTCTTACTATAATTATTTTAGTCAACTTAGGTTAAATTGTTTTTGTAAAATACTTTGCTAAGGACCTTCAAAATAATAGTGCTAAATAGTTTATGATTAACAAAATATGCAGAGAAGCAAATTGTAGATAGATCGCTTAGTTCTCTACATCATCATGTTAGTAAAGTTCAATGTTTGCAGCAATTTGTGTGTAAATGATATGTGGGTTTTAGTTGACCACAGCTCAACAGTGTTCAAAAACATCCTAAAATATAACACAGAGTGACTGCACCAATAATAATGTAGTGTCATAGTCACGATTAGGAGTGTTTTCATTATATGCTAAGCCAGCCAGAAAAGCATTTTGCAAATTGATTTTGATTCAAGGTAACACATTTTGTGGGGAAAATGACATAATCAAAACAGAAAGCATCCATAGGAATAAAAGAAAATAGTAGGTAGTCTTGATTTTATTCAAGAGAAATAGTCGAAGAAATAAGCTTACCTCAGAAGAAAACACAAGAGAAAAGAAAATGACTATATCTGATTATGTGAGGAGTTGTCAAACATAAGAAAGATGATGCTTACTCAGTATCTTTCTGAAGTCAGAAATTACAAGAATGTAGATTAGGAGTCAACATATGCAGAAATTCCTATGCTGTCCTTATCATTGCCATAGTCTAGAGTGTGAAGTTGGGAGTTCCCAGTTGATGATGAAGACTTAAGCTAGTGATCCTTCTCCCCAAGGTATGGGTGAAATTGTTGAATTTGTTCCAAGTGTAGATTGGAAGACATTAAGGTTCCTCTAACTGTAGGTTCTGTGGAATTTAGTGGTTAATAAATAATGTTTAGACTGTCTGGAGTAAAGCCTGAGTTATGGATTTAAAAAAGTCTTCAATGTTAATAACTGTGTTCTAGAATGTGAAATATATCAATTATGTTATCTGTTCTAGGAGAACAGTGCTAACGAAAAGAAACAAGAAGAGGTATGATGAAAACTCACAGCAGAAGCAAGAACAAACTCAAACCAGCTTAACCCCAAAAGAAATTTATAAAGTCACTTAGCAGCATAGTCTTGGAGTTGAATAGTAGATTCAGGCATTACTATATCCAAGTGATCAAATGATACTAGAAATCTTCCTTTTTGATACATGCATTTCCCCTCTTTCTCCATTTTTTTATACTGGGTCTTTGTTGTGCTACGTTTTCTTGCAAGTTCTCTTCGTATGCCAAAAATATGACCATAAACATATCCAGAAATACTTTGTTCTTAAATTTCTTGATCCAGAAAACATAAAGGTCTATTTTCTCTAGCTATTAGAGGGATTGTACAATAAGTGTTTGCATTGTCCCTTTTATGTACTTTTTGTTTTATTCTTAGAATAATCACTGTGGTTCATTGAGTAAACCTAGATCAAATCCAAGATCTTGTGTCTTAGGATTCAAAGAATTGGGTGAAAAAATCACATGAAATAAGTAATAGTTCTGAAAAAGAAGGCAAGAATGTAACAAAATATCTAGTATATTTAAAATTTAATAGTCAATATAGAGTACATTTCCAGTAGACATGCCCACATAAACCATTGCCTTTCCTATTTATTTCTTAATTCTCTTCCCCCTGATCAGATTACTAGACCCAGATCCTAGCTTTGAAATGGTAGCAACAACTCTGTGTAAATAGAAAATGACTTAAAGAAAATCTGAACTATTAACCATGGAAAATTTAAGCATGGAAAACTTTATATACTACTTGTTGAGTAGAGTTTTCAATATATGTACTTTGTCAGTATACTCAGTTAATGGTCGTAAAACAACTTAATTTTTAGTTACTTGCTCATTAATCAAACATTTTTGAATGCCAGCTACATAAATAAACTACACTAGCAGAATACAGTCATAATGAAAATAGCCAAATATGTAATTAGAATCACTATCATATGTATATATCTATATAAATATACTTACATATTTATATCTATTTACATATATAATTACATATATGAATATATATACTTATATATTTATATATTTAATTTATTTAAGATTTATTTATTTTATTTGAGAGAAAATAAGCAAGCAGGGGTGAAGGAGGAGAGGGAATAAATTTCATGCAGACCTGAGCGGGGAGCTGGATGCAGGGCTCAATCTTTTAACCCTGAGATCACGACCTGAGCTGAAATCAAGAGTTGGCCACTTAACTGACTGAGCCACCCAGGTGCCTCAATGTTATATTTTATATTTTAATGTCATATCAGTATTATATATATCATATTG
Organism: Taxidea taxus jeffersonii; assembly: GCA_003697995.1. NCBI lineage: Eukaryota > Metazoa > Chordata > Mammalia > Carnivora > Mustelidae > Taxidea > Taxidea taxus. The sequence continues at coordinate 326,975 of ML103327.1, forward strand.
TCATATTGTGACTAATAATAAGAAATATATATTTGGTCCTCATCCACTGTTTCCAATGTACAGCTCCTAAAACACCAGGAATTTCCTAGATGACAAGACACATAAAAATGTCCTTTGTTATATTAATGAGGTAAATTTATGGAAGCACCTGATGATGGGGTTGGTTGCCAGTGGAGCCAACCATGTGATTAGAAGGTTGGAACTTTCAGTCTTATCTGGGGAGGGGAGAAGGGTAGAAGTTTAGCTCAGTCAACAATGGCCAGTGATTGAAATCAGTCATGACTGTAATGAAGCCACCCTAAAACTCCAAAACAATGTGGTTTGGAGAATATCTGGTTTGGTGAACAAATGAAAGAGCTGGGAGAATGACCTAAGAGGGCACAGAAGCTACATAACCCCTTCCAGCATTCCTTATCTTATGCATTTCTTCTATCTAGTTGTTCCCAAGGTATCCTTTTATAATAAACCAGTAATCCATTGAGTAAAATGTTTCTCTGAGTTTTGTGAGCTGTTCTAGCAAATGAATCAAACCCTAGGAGTTCGTTGGAACCTCTAATCTATAGCTGGTTTGGTCAGATGCACAGGTGACAACCTGAACTTGCAATTGCATCTGAAGTAGGGTTGAGGGAATAGTCTTGTAAGACTGAGCCTTTAATATCCAGGTACATAGTGTCAGAACTGAGCTAAATTGCAGGACATCCATCTGATGTTGGACAACTGCTTGGTGGTGTAGTGGAGAACACTCATGTCAGAACTGGTGTTGGAATTGGATGGATATAGATCTATCTGTCAATCTATCAATCTATTGATCTATCTATCTATCTATATCTATGTAGCCTGTGGGAGTCCAGCAAAGAAAGTTGTGAACACTGACAGGAAGGTTGGGGACACTTCTCTGAGATGGTGACATTTGACCCTGGCTTTATCTGGGCCTTACCAGGCATGTAAGACTTGGACTGGTGGAAAAATTAAGAAGAGTGCCCCATATAAATTAAATAGTATGAAACAGATTACAAAAGATATGAGAAATCTAAAAGATTTTAGCAATATGGCTAAAGCAATATGGCAAGAGTATGAATAGGTATATGGGGAAAGTAGGAGGTAGAAACATTTGTGAGATTTTATTTCTTGTTTACAGATATTTAAATCCTCATATTTTAAAAATAATTTTTGTTTATTTCATATATTTTATTTCATATATTTGGCTAATCTATATTTAGTATAATTTTATTATTTATGTTATGTTTATATAGGCTCTGCCCAATAAAAAACAAGTGGAAAATATTAGTAATTTATTTGCATGCCTTATAAGGATAATCAGTGCCATTAGGTAACCATAACCACCATGAGGACAGAAACCTAAGGACTGCTTTTTTGTTTTTTTGTTTTTTTGTTTTTTTTTTGCATTTTCTCTCATTTTGACATTATTTATTGTTCTTTTTCATCCCAGATTCTTATAAACTCACATTTCCTACTTGAAGTTTGTCTTATATAAAAGTATAAGGAAGCTAGAAATTGGGAAGTGTAGCTCTATGCAGCTGCAGCTCAGACTTTCAAGGGAATTAGCTTGTGGTAGCTTCTCACAGGCTGTATAATGAGGCTGATTTTAGTAGTTTGGGAAGTATGATGATTTATTTTATGTGTCTATCTGACTGGGCTAAGAGCTGCCTGGAATGCTGGTAAAACATTACTTCTGGGTGTGTCTGCAAGTAGGTTTTTGGAAGAGATTTGCATTTGTATCAGTAGACTGAGTAAAGAAGACCTACAGTTTACTAGTTGAGGGCCTGAATAGAACAAAAAGTCAAAAGAAAAGTGAATTCTTTCTTCATCTTTTCCTATCCTTGGATATCAAAGTTCTGGGGCCTTTGAAATCTGAGAAAACTGGCAGCCCTCCAATTCTTAGGCCTTCAGTCTTGGAATGGGACTTACACCATTGGCCTCCAGGTTCCCAGACCTTAAGACTTTGACTAAATTATACCACCAGTTTTCCTGGTTCTCCAGCTCAGGAAGTCCTGAGACTTCTTGAGAAATTTTAGTCAATATATAGGAGATAACCTTTCCAAGACTATACTTATAAGATAAATTATAGGTAATACCAGATTTTTCACTAAGTCTATGTTCTGTAGACTTTCCTATATCCATTTATCTTTTTACTCATTATTCTTTATAGTAGCATTCATCTATATTTAGCTCACTATAGTAGAAAAACTATTGAACTATAAGACTGACTAATATTGTATTAGTCATTAAATTTCTAAAGTTATGCATAATATAAAAATACATAAATATATATACATATATATATCCAGAGATACAATAATTAAATATAAAGTTTCATGAATGGCATGTAGTCTAGAATTATAGTAAAAATAATAGATCCTGTAGACTCAGTTTTCACTATTTCTGTATGCAGTACTAATCCTGCTTTATATTCTCCTTACTCTTGTAATCATGATCCTTTTGTGGCTCTCATAGATGATAGCAGTATCTGATATTATTTTGTCCCTTCTTCCATTTTCTCTGTTATTAGTCATGTGACTTGCTTTGGTCAGTAAGATGACAAGCAGCCATGACCCATGGCTTATGCATCCTAATCAGAAGATTTTAGAGACCTTGTGAGTTGTTGTCATGAGCGTGCTAGAAAGGTGCACACATGAGTTGTATCTTTCCACAATGTCAGCTTATTCAGTCATAAAGCAACGTTAATGTAATTATAAAGCAGGTTCAGGATTCCAAAGTCAATGACATTTCACTACGTGGTTAAGTTGACTTTTTACACTGCACAAAAAGCTAAACACAAGACAAATCACATAACAGACAAGATAGCACAGGGTGTAGAAAGTTAATGAACCAAACACAAAGGCTGTTTGTGGGCGTAAAGTTGAGATAAAGCCTTGGTCGGGTCTGGGTCAGTTCTTGGCATTACTGTTTATTTATGTTCAAGGAGTGAAGGATCTCATTTCTCTTGGGAGATGGATTGGGCAGAGCAGCTGCCCTTTGAAGTGGTGGATGGGTCAATATCTGAGGAGTCTGACAGTTCCCTGCAAAAATCCCCCCTTCTTAAAGGGATTTAATCTGTTGTGGAATCCTGCAGACCTACTCTCTTAATCATTTCTGAGATGTTATCAGCTGGCGCTGGTCTTAATGGTATCTGGTAGCTGCAGTGCCCTTAACTTCTTGTGTCATTTCTTGACACAGGCCCCTGCTTGACATGAGGGAGTCCATCTTGCTTTCTATACCTGGTAAAATAAATATCTACAGCATATCTCAGTTTTTGTCAATTAAAGTCTCCCCCAACACTGTATTTTTAGAGTCTAAAAAATGTAGCCCTACTACTGCTTTCAGTTCATGATAGTTGCTAATTCTTGGGGGCAGAAAAGCGTCTGCAGATGGTGCCTATGGGTAAAATATGAAAAATACAGTAAAGGGTATCAGAATATGGCACACGAAAATATGCCTCTTTGGCATATGGGTTATTTTGAGTAAGAGCAGACACAGGAGAAACTCTAAAAACAAAGTAGAAGTAATCTGTTTGTAGGGAAATTTACATTTACAAAGGAGATCTCCATTTGTAAGGATGTCTCTCTGTACCAGAAAGAGAAGACAACTCTAAATCACAAGAAAATCTTAACAATGGAGAAGACCCTGCTTAAGCATAAGAAATCCTACCCTTACCTTACTAGGAAAATCTGACTTTTCTTGGTACCTTACCATAACTGGCCTCCCCACAAATTTCTTTAGTCTTTTGCAGGAGATGGTATTTAAGCTAGTATCTTAGGCTGCCTCAGGGAGTTACTCATTTTTCCCAGGGTCTCTTCCATATATACCTAAAGTTTACATGTTAATAAAATTGTTTTTTTTTTTTCTCTTGTTAATCTTTTATTACAAAGCTCTCAGCCAAGAACTTAGAAGAGTAGAGGGAAAGTTATTTTTCCTCTCCTACAACAACAGGGTAATATAGCAGGTAGAAGTCTCTTCTCAGAGAAAATGAATGTAGAACTTAGGAAAAGTTATCTTATGTTTTGTAAACATAAGAAGGGGACACTAACTAGGAAAGTCTCAGAAAAACCAATGCTAGGAATGTGTTTTATATTGCAAAAACAAGTCAATAAGGAGACACTGAATACAGGTTTTGAAGATTAAAATATGAAAGAAAAGGGAGGCATGACCCACTGGCTTGATAAATTGTGAAATATTGATATGACAGAGAACTTAAAGCAATATATTCAATACTTGGCTATATCATTCCTATCATATAAATAAAATCTTCAGATAGAAGAAGAGTAGACCAAAATTAAGAGTTAAGAGAATCATTACAGATTTCTACCCATTTTAAATAATTTCAGCTCTTCAAGATCCAATTTAATATAACTCAACATATTGAAATTACTGGTATAATTAAAGAGGTAAACTTGTGCTTAACTGTAAGATTCAAAAAATATAAATGTCAAATGGCCTTAATCTTGTTTGTTTTAAACTCTCTTTTTTATAAATGAGAGAACTAAAGCATTGAAAATTTAGGTCCGTGATGATAGATCAGCCTGCTTGGCAAATGGCAAACTTGAACAAGAATCCATATCTCCTAAACATCAGCTCACTGTTTTTAAGTGACAGCATAACCCCTGAATGATAAATCAAATGACTACCCTTACCTGGGGCTTGCCTTCCAAATTGGCTTACTTTTCAATATCATAAGAAACTCTAGATTTAGCATCTGTAATACCTCAGACCTGTACTAGATGCTTTATTCACATTAGAACTAACTCTTCTGAAAACTCCAAAATGTAAGTATTATTAACTTTCCTTTATAAGAAAATGAAACTCATTATAATTGAATTACTAACCTAATGTCACATGGTCAATAAGTAGAACAGTTGGTATGCTTCATGTATAAAATGGTATTCTGTTCATGCTTCCTAATATTATGCCATTACTGTACTACATTTAGGAAATATAATTCCTCTGTTAACATGTCAATCAGAATATGCATAAATTTTTCTATCAGCTTGTTTCCTTTTTAAGGTATACTGTAGATCACTGATTCTCAAAATGTATTGTACATATGAATCTCCTGGGGATCTTATTAAAATTCAGATTCTGACTCAGATGTAGCCTGAGATTCTGCAATTCTCACACACTCCTAAGTGATGCTGATGTTGCTAGTCTACAGACCATGGTTTATTTACCTATTTTTAAAAGATGTATTTATTTATTTTTAGATAGAGACAGAGAGAGATAGAGAGAGCATGCACAGGAGCACAGGAGCAGGGGGAGGGACAGAGGGAGTGGAAGAGGGAAAGCAGACTCTGAGCTGAGTGAGGAACCCAGTGCGGGGCAGATCTTTCCACTGGAAGATCATGACCTCAGCCCAAACCAAGAGTCAAATGCTCAACTGACTGAGCCACCCAGGCACCTCTAGACCATATTTTTAGTAGATAAACATTAGTAATACTGTAACACTGGCGGCCATATCTGTGGAACTGTTGCAGTCTGGAAACTATTTTTCTTCTACAATGATAAGAAACTTATAAAAGGATATAAATAAATGCCCATCTTCTTTCATGGGTAAAGTTGTTAAAGGAATGACAGGTGAACTAAATGGTGTTCTTAATGACCCAGTAGATTTATATTCTGACCCAAGCTTCTTACCTCAGTTGACTAATACCAGTTCACAGACAAGCTGCTTTCAAAGCACATATGTTGGGTGTTAAGAAGGCAAGACTATTTTAAATGTGGAGAAGGAAGAATAAAATAAGTATTGATGAAAACAAAATTACCCATAGGAATAAAAAAAATGCCATGCTGTGGAAGAGGCATAAAGACTTGTTACCTGGAAATAGTACTACCAAGGGAAGGGGGAAAAAAAAAGAGTTTGGAAAGAGGGTAGTTGAAAGTTAAAGATAGACGTTTCCTATTGAATCAATTTAACTTAGGCTGTGGAAAAATGTTCTTCCCATAGTTCTAGCATTAGAATAATGATAATAATAAAATTAATTTTTTATTAATTTTAATAATAATTAAATATACACTTATATATTTAATTAATATATTAATATATTTATTATATTATATATAAATGTATATATTTTTATATAATATAATATAATTAAATTAATAATAAAAATAAAATTTCTAAGAAATGGCATCAGTATTCTCAAGTGAGACTATACATTAGAACCAGTTTTGAGAGCTTTAAAAATTATCTCCATAGGGGCTGTGACTCAATTGTTTGCATTCAATTGCTTGATCATTAGAATGTCTTAAGCTACTCAGAGGATCTTAATATCTAGCAAAGGTAAAGGTAAGCAAAGGTAGAAATATCAGCATTTCAGAAAACTGGGTCTCTAGAGGCTAACTTGTGAACCTCAGTATTATTTATAACATCATTTCTAAGGAAACATTATTATCATCCAATATTTGGTATCATAAATTTGCTAAAGAATTCAGAGAATTAAACAGATTGTGGAAGGAGATAGCCCTGGGCTGGAAGGGAGTGATTCCTGGGCTACCACATGAATTCAAAGAGTATTAGTTGGGGCAAACTAGCCTTATTTACTTGTATTGGCAGTTCTTTCAAGACAAATTGAATTTGCATGATAATAACACTTATCTTTCTTTTAGTTCTAATGCTCTGTGATATTCACCACAATTCTGATTATTAGGCAAATGATAAATTAATAATCTTATTAAGACTGAAATCCTAAGGAGTCAAGATGGCGGAGAAGTAGCAGGCTGAGACGACATCAGGTAGCAGGAGATCAGCTAGATACCTTATCAAACCATTCCAAACACCAACAAATCCAACAGGAGATTGAAGAGAAGAAGAGCAACAATTCTAGAAACAGAAAATCAACCACTTTCTGAAAGGTAGGACCGACGGAGAAGTGAATCCAAAGCTACCAGAAGATAGACTGTGGGGGGAGGGGCCAGCTCCTGGCAAGCAGGGGAACAACAGAGCACAAAATCAGGACTTTTAAAAGTCTGCTCCACTGAGGGACATGGCTCCGGAGGCTAAGCTGGGGTGAAGCCCATGTGAGACAGCATGGCCTCAGGTCCCGCGGGGTCACAGAAGGAAGGGGGGTGTCTGAGTGTTGCAGAGCTCACAGGTATTAGAGCGGAGAAGCCAGCTACAGAGAGAGAGCCGAGAAGTAAGCTCCCAACTTGAGGATACCTTGAACCGTAATCCATGGCACAGACCGATGCTCTGTGAGTGGGGTCCCCACAAGATCCGGGGAGACCCCGACCTGGGAGAGCTCAGTGCCAGAAACAGAGATGCTTGGTCACAGGCTGGGTAGGCTCAGAGCACAGCCGGAGGCCAGGGAGACAGGAGTGATTGAGCGCTTTTCTCCAAGCGTGGCTGGAGGCCAGGGAGACGGGAGTGATTGAGCACTTTCTCTGAGAACGCACTGAGGAATGGGGTCCTGAGCTCTCGGATCATCCAGGCCAGAGATTGGGAGGCTGCCATTTTCATTCTCATCCTCTGGAACTCCATGGAAAGCATTCAGGGAACAAAATCTCCCAAAAGCGAACCTGAGCAGATTACTTTACAATTTACAATTCTTAGCGACAAAGAGAAAATCCTGAAAGCAGCCCAGGAAAAGATATCTGTAACATATCAATGGTAAAAATATTAGATTGGCAGCGGACTTATCCACAGAGACCCTACAGGCCAGAAAGAACAGGCATGATATATTCAGAGCACTAAATGAGAAAAACTTGCACCAAGAATGCTATATCCAGCTAGGTTATCATTGAAAATAGAAGGAGGGATAAAAAGCTTCCAGGACAAACAAAAACGGAAAGAATTTGCAAACACCAAACCAGCTCTACAGGAAATATTGAAAGCAGTCCTCTAAACAAAGAGAGACCCTAAAAGTAGTAGACCAGAAAGGAACAGAGACAATATACATTAACAGTCACATTACAGGCAATACAATGGCACTAAATTCATATCTCTCAATAGTTACCCTGAATGTAAATGGGCTAAAGCCCCAATTAAAAGACACAGGGTTTCAGAATGGATAAAAAAACAAAACCCATCAATATTCTGCCTGCAAGAAACTCATTTTAGACCCAAAGACACCTCCAAATTTAAAGTATGGGGTGGAAAACAATTTACCATGCTAATGGACATCAGAAGAAAGCTGGGGTGGCAATCCTTATATCAGATCAATTAGATTTTAAGCCAAAGACTATAATAAAAGATGAGGAAGGACACTATATCACACTCAAAGGGTCTGTCCAACAAGAAGATCTAACAATTTTAAATATCTATGCCCCTAACATGGGAGCAACCAACTATATAAACCAATTAACACTAAAATCAAAGAAACATGTCGACAATAGTACAATAATAGTAGGGGACTTTAACACTCCCCTCATTGAAATGGACAGATCATCCAAGCAAAAGATCAACAAGGAAATAAAGGTCTTAAATGACACACT